>OMKL01047592.1:0-10625 GCA_900302295.1 Parasudis fraserbrunneri
CACACGTATTTTTGTAAGTTATCTTACAAAAATATGCACATAGTGTGACTGTAATCAAAGGTCACTGCAACCTTGCCCAGGAGCAGGGATGGAACAATAACATCATATTAGGCACACCAAGGATTTCTCAACAGGCTACGCAAGATGACCAGAAGACTGACGTGCCGAGAGGCTGGGACCAGCCTAGAATGCACCAACCAAAGAAGGCCAAGTTTAAACCACGGCCCTCTTCTTCCATAGTTTCCACCAGTGATTAATCAGAACAAAATCATATTTAACTAATGTACAAACAACAGAAAGCGTCCTTTTCGGGATCTAGTGGTTGCAGTTAACTGTTTACAGCCTGCGATTTCTAACCTGTTAAGAAACCATGTACATGTACCTTCCAACTCTGTGACAAATAAACCTGTGTTCGTCAAACTCATATTCCGTGTTCCAGGGTCAACTCTTTGCAAACAACCAACGCGCAACCCTAACAGTCTTATACCATGACCAGGGACAACAGTGTGGAGTGGACCGATTATGAAGTATGATGTGCTACAAATGACAGAGAATTATGATCTGTCTTTGTTACGTCTTTTTTGAAACCATGAATTAAAATGTGTTTATCATATCGTTAATTAGAAATGCTAATACATTTGGTCTTACATTTATGCACTATATTATGACTCTTTCGGCAAGTTCAGAGTTTTGGACTCCTATCCCTGTTTCCTACCTACCGATGATGTCAATCGATCGAGTCTTTCCTCAGCACACTCCATGTTTGTCTTCATACCAAATATACCTGCCTCTCAGGCTAGTTAGCCACAAGAATAGTGCAAAGCCAATGGGGGCTATGCTCCTGTCTAAACAAGCACCAAGGTTAAAGCTGAAACCTATTCTACACTGCTCCCAAAGTAGGTTTCAGCGCTTATAGGGCTTGCACAGACTGGGGCATAGTAGACAATTATGGAATCCTACACTAAATATCTAATAACAAATATCCTTTAAGATGTAGATACTCGGGGACCAAATCTTAGCGAGTTAGATGTTAGTCATTCTTCTTCATTAATATCAAAACCAAAATTAACCTGCACAGTATTATGAGATAGAAAAAGATGGCTACATCACCAAAGTTGACCAACCCACAGAGTGGGTGAGTTCTATGGTAGCCGCAGTGCATAACGGCAAGACTTGAGTAAGGTCATAAAGAGGGAGAACAACCCCATGCACACCGTAGACGAGGTCATTTCCGCAATGCCTGGTGCCAACGTCTTTTCAGTCTTGGGTGCTGAGTTGGGATTTCTTCAGATAAAACTCGATGAAGCGTCATCCTTTCTCATAACCTTCGATACTTAGAATGAAAGGTACAGATGGCTGAGACTCCCATAAATATTCCAACGCATCGTGGATGAAATGCTCGAGGGCATCGCAGGAGACAGCATTATGGTCAGGGATGGGTGTGGTAAAGACACCTTGAGGAAGTGATGAACTCGTCACCTCTCCTTCCAAGTTATTGCGTGTGAAGTGACATTCTGTAAAGTTCAGTGGGTGTTTATTTCTTTTGATTTCAAGAGCCACAAACACTGCAGACAGGACATTGAGCTGTATTGGCTATTTAAACAAGAGAAGAAAAAAAAATACAAATGTTTAGCATTGAAATGCAATACAGTGTGTTAAGATGTTTCTTTCGCTGAAGAGGGGAGATGTAATGTGTTGTGATAGTGTCGTGTTTAATCACTTTAGTTCATATAGTGCTTCGGGTTCTATAGCTGCAGTCTGTTCTGTCCCTACAGTCCCCATAGGTCTTTTCGCAGATGCGGAAATAAAGCATGTTAATAATAATCAATCAATCAATCAATCAATCAATAAGCACCTTAATCCTGCTTCAGCATCCAGACCGTAGTCGGGAAGCAAAGGGGGAAACTTTGAGTTCCACTCCCGGGCCAAAGTTGCGAACTTCAGGGCTAAACCCCCTTCACTTCAATCAGCAGGTGGCAAGCAAGACACGGGAATTGGCTTGGGTCTCGCAGGAGTTGTAGCATTTATTCACAGACAAGTAACTTATAATAAAGCAATTAACTCCAAGAGGAGGGGGTAAATGGGTGGATTTACGCCCGGTTGTATGATCGGATCTGTGGAGGTCCCCAGCGGAAGAAAAGTCCAGGTGAGGGAAGGGTAGAGCGGAGTGAGGCAGCAGTCGCGGGGATGCCCCCTGCTGGATCTGGTGTGGAGTGAAAAGGAGTGCTGCCGCAGGTTTCCTCTGTGTCTGCTACGGAGAACAGCCCAGAGAGCCCCTGGTCCGGGTCTGCGGGATCCACGTCCGAGGCTGGCAGTGACACCTCCACAGGTGTCCAGTCCTGAGCCTGCTCCATGGCCCGGGTATTGTCCAGTGGATCGCGGCTGCGATAGGGCTTTAGCTGATCGTGGTGAACTGCTTTCACTTTGGTCTTTGGACCTTTCTGGATGTGATATACTAGGTCGTCCAGCCGACCCAGGATGAAGAATGGACCCTCATATGACGGGAGAAACTTTCTGACCCTATTCTTGACTTTTACGTGTGCCCTTGATGAGGTACCACACAGCATCTCCAACTTGATACTGTGTGCGACAGCAGTTCTTGTCATATTGTCTCTTTGCACATTTCACAGATTCACCGAGTGCATCTCTGGCGATCTGATGCGCCAGCTCCAGCCGCTCATGGAGGCGCTGGACATACTCAGGAAAGGAAGGAACGGTTTCAGGGTCAGGGAGCAGGCCAGTTACCAGGTCCACCTGTTCACTCACTTCCTGGCTGAACATCATGAAGATGGGGGTGAAACTGGTAGCACTATGCCTTGTCCCTCTGTAGGCCATGACAGCATAGGGGATCATGAGGTCCCAGTCCCAGTGACAGCACTCGGCTGTTGTAGCCAGAATCTTTTGCAGGGTGGCATTGAACCTTTCTACTTGGCCATCAGACTGTGGTCGGAAGGGTGTGGTGTGTGTTTTTCTCAATACCGAACAGTGTGCACATTTTCTGGAACACCTCAGTGCTCGAAGTTCTGACCTTGGTCACTATGCAATGTCTGTGGTGCCCCATAATGACACACCCACTCTGAGGCAAGCACTTCAGCCACAGTTATCGCCCAGTCATTGGGTAGGGGAAAGGCTTCCACCCATTTTGTAAAATAGTCCTGTATTACAAGCAAATAGCAGTTGTTGCGCTCTGTCTCATTCAGTGGCCCCATGATATCCAAGGCGATGCGCTCCATCGGTGGGGCTCAACATCACTTCCCCTTCAATGGGTTCTCTGGTGTGGGTGTTGCCTCTTACTACATACTCCTGTCCAACCTCCAACACCACAGTCCAGGCCACTCTCACTGCATGTGTCTTTGGTTTGCTTAGGGTGTGGAAATATGGCACCTCCTCACCAAACAGCACGATGCGCTGGTTTCCGAAGTCAAGGCTTGCTTGGGCTTTGGTGAGGAATGGGTGGCCTAGGAGGGCCTCATTGCCAGCAATGTCAGCAACCAGGAAATGCACACTCACCTGCCGGTTGTTGATCTGGACAGGAATGTGGGCCCCTTTGATCACAGGAATGTCACCAGGCCTAACACCCAGCAGAGTCTTTACAATTGACGGCTGAAGTGGAGGTCGGACATCTGGGTGAATGGTGTCATAATGATGCAGGGACAAAACACTTTTCCTTGCCACACTGTCCAGCACAGCACAGACATCCAGTTCATGCTCTAAACATATGAATGCTCATTTCTTGACCGTGGGCTTTAAAGTGAAGCACAGTGGGCTCTGGGCGCTCATGGAAGGGCTGTTGGAGCTTGAACTCTGGTTGTTTTTCTAAGTGATGGGCAGTTTTTTCTTCACGCGACCCATGCCAGAGCAGTTGTGACAGCGAATTTCCTCCCACTCAATGTCCTTCCGGTTTTGGAGTTGATGTGCAGTGGAAGGCTGGGGGGCTTTGGCTTGTAACTCACAGTGGCTGTAACAATCTCTGCTTCCTCCCCCCATGGGTTCCCTCTCTGACCACAGCAGCTCGGGGTCTCCGTCCCAGCATGTTGTGTAATTACATGAGGCTGGTGACACGTGATGCCGCCTGCTTGGTGGTTTTCGTGGCAGCGGGCGATGTCATAAGCTTGGGGCGAGTGCGCGGGGTCGCTTTTCTAACAGTTTCTGTACAATCTCTGCATCCCTCTACAGCGTTTGTGAACACTTTGACACCGACAGCGTCCCGCTCCTTATCAGTCCTGTCGCTGTAGGCGACTGACACTTGCCCATATATGTCAACTCTCTCTCTCTCTCTCTCGACCACCCACACTCTACGCACGGAGCTATACCTGAAAGGAGCTACGCTCCTTGTATAACACAAGGCTCTCAACTAAGATGTGTGCGCTGTGTGCAGTACATTACACCGACCCTGTGGAGTTGTTCCCCTGTGCCCATACACCTGTCTGACCTCACTAAACTCACCAGAGTTGGAATGACAGCGCTAGTTTCGGCTTGTCACATCTATCTCAACAGTACGCTGTGTTAGCACAGGCGAAAGGATGACCGCAACCAAGGAAAATAACAACTTGCTGGCTGGATGCTGGCAATATAGGAGTAAAGCTAACATTAGGCTTGTTTATAGCTACTTCCCTGCAAAAGGAAAGATCATGCTGTGTATGCTAAATAGATCGATGATGACTTCCCTGTACTAAAGGAGAAAATAAAAAAATAAAAAATGTGGTCAGTCTACATTACAAAATATAGCTATATTCAATCAAATCAATTATTTATTTGACATATGTGTGCACGTATATGAGCAACAATCATACAATCGGGACATAATCAGTATAACTTGCAATGGGGCAGGGGGAAATCATGGAAGTATTATAGAACAATATCTACATCCTGCATTAAAGTAATAATACATTTATTATTATAACCACATTGAAATTGTCGTCACTAACTGACCCAAGGGGGGAATTACATCACTGGTGGCAGACATCATGTTTACTATTTGCTTGTCTTAACCTTAAAAGTTTATAAACCTATCCCTAACCCTAACCTTAACCACTCCCACTACTTAAAAATAAAAAATAAATGTAAACATTTTCTTACGGGCCAGGGTTTTATATAGTTCTATGTCTATGACCATGATGTAGCCACTCTAGAACTACGAATAGCATGGCGGAGCAAAAAAAAAAAGAAAAGACTACATTTCCCTGCAAACCCCGGAAGTACCGTGATCAGATCAGATGAAGGTTCTTGGATAGCAAACTGATCAGGTTTGATGCAACTGGTCAGCAGTGTACAAAAACAGGGACAGACAACACCTTTTATTTTAGAAAGATGCTTTGGTTTGAGGGCTCCATCCCCGCTGCCATTACCGCCGCCAAACAACAGAGCTTCATCTTCGTCGTTGTTATAACAGGTATTCCTGTAGCTGGACAAGCTAGCTCTCTAGCATAGTAGCGAGATTAATGTTAGCAAGTGGCTGGTTAGCCAGCTGGCAACAGCCAACCCAACGTTAGCTAGCGTTTGCTAGCAAACTCAGCTAGCCAGTTGACATTAGTTAACAAGTTGAATGGTTTGTGTAGTGGCCCGGCGTATTTGGGAAAGGTGACCATTCGGGAACAAATATTCTTGAACATTTTAAGCACATACCCGAGTCAAAATTATATCGTATTTATCAATATGAACTGTTGAGAAGACATGACAGCGGATTCTACTGGCGTTACATGCAAAAACGAGCTACATTGGCTAATGTTAGCAAGTACAGTGGCTAGGATAGTCAGCGTTAGCTCGCTTGTTGACTGGAACTGTCCAACAGCAGGCTGTCAGGCAATGGCAGCTATCCTGTGGCATTTGGGGTCATGTTAATCATAGCTTGGGTCAGCTTGCTTAACACCTACCAGTGTGTATTTACTCTGCTAGCTGTAACGCTAACACTTAAGGCTACGTAATGACAGTTTCAGTAACGTTAGGATAGTCGGCGATGCCTTTGTTATCTCTTGGACACCGAGAGAGGGTGTCACCATTCAATCTTTAAAGTTAGAGCCAAACACAAGGCCAGCCGTTATCTTCATTTGTGTGGGCAGTGGGGCATGAGCAAATGACTCATCACTCTGCAATTCTCACCCCCCAGGCGAAGATGAGCAGTCTGCACAATTGATGTCCAGTTGGGATGATGACCAAGTCTCTGACGCCGCACAGAACTGTTGTGTTGCAATCAAGGTCGACGCAAAGAGGTACAGTGAAAGGAATGTCATTATATGTCACCTATATGTTGTTATTATGCCTCTCAGGCCTGCTCATTTGAATTTGAGACAGAGTTGGCTGCTCCACTGTTATAGACAAGAGGTAAAGACAGAATTGCACTTTATCACACCCAAAACATACCAAGCTTTGAGACCTAAACATTTTCCAAATATAACAAAAATACATCATCAATTTGAAACCAAAACAGATGAAGAGAAACTCCCATATTTACATGGGGAAATCCCAGAAATTCTCCTGAGAGTTGTTAACTAAAGATGATTTGACCACATGAATCATATGTCGTATGTTTTATTAAGTTGATTGGGGTTTCACTGTAAGTGTTGCACAATAACTCTTGGAATGTTTTTTGTACAGATGTTTTCATGAGTTGATTGTCATGGAAGCGAGGCAGGGAAAAAAAAAAAGTTATGAGTTGACATTATTTTTCTTTTAATGATACATTCTTTTATTGACATTTTCAAACAACATACACATGTGCATAACATACAGATAAGTAGCATAATTTGAGGATATCCATCAATATTAATGTATATTTGCACATTGAAACATATAGAACAACCCCTCCCAGAATAAACAAAAAAATAAAGATGAATAAATAAAGAAATAAAAATTAGCTATCTAATTACAGCACAATATCTTACTCAGCTTTGATTGTGAGGATGAAAAAAAAAATCAAATAGTTCAAATGAGTTGACATTCTAACGTTGCCATATTCTCTTCTTGCAGTGAGACATGCGTGCAGTTCTCCCAGATCTGTATCCTTTTCTGTATGCTGAATTTTTACTTTCCATTCAGACAAACTTGCATTAGGTCTTTGTGAACTTGTGTGCATGTGCGCTGTTGGTCTGTGTTATCACTGTATGCAATTTAGGTTATTTTGGTTTGAATCACTGCTTGAATTGGAAACAAATGGTGCCAGTACTCTAGTGTCAGCTAGTGTGTGTCCATGTTGCATACACGTGGGTCACGTCTTGCGGTTGACCAATATATCGAGCCAATGTTGGCCGTTTTTAAAATGTCTGTGTTGGCCGATATCACATTTCTTATATCGGGCCGCCGACATTAGCGTATTTTGCAGGCTCAAGTTTAATGGTATCATATGGAACTAGAGATCACAAGGAAGCCATGAATACCACTTCATGCTACTTCATGCTAGCTTACCTGCAAAGGGGCTAAATAGGGCTCCAAAGTCCTCCAAATAAATTTTATATCCAAAGGGTAGCAATATTTTGTCAAGCTAAATTTAAGCTAACTCCATGTTTATTTAGGCTAATATTAGCAAGTGCAAACCTAGCTGTCATCAACCAGCTAAGCTAGCTAGCTTATATAGCTAACAGTAGTGAACTGAAGTTCAGCAATTTTATGTCTGATTTGTTATTATTAAATTGTGGTATTTTATCAAATCCAAATAAATATCAGCATTGGCCATTGAACAACCCGTATTGGTCGACCACTAGTCAAGTCCTGTGATGTGATGTTTTTGCTTGGCATTACTGCAAATTATACTGTAATCAAATATTCCTAGCCATTGCAGTAGATATTGGATGGGCACCCTGTCAAGTACGTTGGGCAGTATGTATGAGTAGTACATGTAACTGTGGAATAGATGTGTGAGTACAAGTGATGGCAGACTATGTCAGAAACTATTGATGTGGGATGCACAGATCAGGCCGGAGCATATTCACACAGTATTTCAGAGAACAGGATTTGAAGAATTGAATATGCTGTTTTTCAGCAGTTCAAAGAGAAACGGGCGGCTGAGATCTGGAGTAAGTCAAAACACAGAACATGTGGTTTGATTAAAAATCGACAATTATGCGGAATATAACCTGCCCAAAAGGAAAAGATCTGATCAGGTCTGGGATATTGGCTTTACATTTGGAAACTGGACGTTGTGTTAGCATTGAGGAACTGGATAGGCTTCGTCTTTCATGTGGGTTAAATGAAATTGAAAATGAAATTCATTTTGTTTTAAATTGTCCTCTGTATCATGTTCAGAGAAAGGGTTTATTTGATAAGTTAAATAGTGAAGATCTTGATTATTGATCAATGGAAGACTGAAATACTGAAAAGTCGATAAGAGGAGGAAACATTTGCCTTTATGGATTATTCAGACACTAAGAAAATACATGTTGTATAAGTGATGGTTCTGTATTATATTAGTTACCTCAAGTCTGTATTATTATTATTATTATTATTATGCTGTGTGATTGGGAAGACTGTCTTTCCATTCTTTCATTCATAATAATGCTATTATATTATTTTTATTATTACATATTATCATTATAAACTATACTACTGTTATTATAAGCTGTAGTATGATGTTCAGATAATTATTTCTACAATAAAAGTGAAATGGATTTCCAATAGCCAAGTTAACAAATAATAGCAAATGCTTAAATACGTTTACTAGGATTATAACAAAAGTATGGCTGTGATATGAAGAAAATAATATGTTGAAGTCTGAAGTCATATGTTTTTTTTTTTACACTTCATGAAGTGCACGCCATATACGTTATAGTCCAAAATGATTGACAGCAAAACCTGTATCCTCCCCAATCTGGGTTGCTGGGCATGTCCTGTCAAACAGGCTGTCCGGTGGGGTTTCTTCTGTGTTGAGACAGAGAGACCGACAGACATTTTGGTCAGATGGCATTTGTTTGAATTTCTTGCTCCACTTAATGCGAGTCATTGCGAGGTTGTCCCCTTAACGCCCACCCCCTGCGCGCAGACCCAGTGGTCTGCATACCGTCCAGTTTCTTCATCGGCGAGAACGGCATCCCCCTCGAGGTCATCGCCGGCAGTGTGTCCGCAGAGGAACTCATGAAAAGAATCGAAAAGGTCAAAAAGGTGGGCGCGCACACCGCAGGTATCACGTTGTATTTAAGGGGAACGGGGACGTCACTTGTTATTTGAATTAAAAAGAGAAGATCTGCACACCGGAATAACTGGCTCCCTTCTGATTTATTTAAGATGTTGTTTCAACCAATCGTAATTGCCACCGGGGACGTCCAAACACCTGGCTATGTCGCGGCGGTTGTTGCATACACATCTATATTTGCGTCAGTTTCAGTTCCCCCATCTGTTCTCGCCACATCTCTCTCTCTCGCTCTCGCTCACACGACAGATGCACGCCCAGCAGATGCGTGGCGGGGGAGCGGTGCTGCCAGAAGCCGAGCTCCCCATGGAGGCCAGTCCGTCAGTCGCCGTACCGACAGAGCCGGCTCCATCCCCGACTCCAGCAGAGCCCCTCTCCTCCCCTCCGGAGCTCACCCAGTCACCACCACCACCACCACCACCAGCAGCAGCAGCAGCAGCCACAGAAGCGGCTGCAGCACCAGTCACATCGAAAGGTGGGCAATTATATGATATTTAATTCAGTACACACCAGGGATGCAGTGATACTGATACTGGTATCGAATATTGGTGAGGTACCAGGCTTTAAAAAAAAAAACAACAACAACAAAACAAAGGGTATTGATGTTGGAGGATTTCCCCAATGCTAAAATCCGATACCAGGAACCACATGTTACATGTCGGAAAGCAAAGCAAAGTGACTTGCTTCTCTGCGGGTTTTTTTGGCACATATAAGCGTGTTAGATCTCTCCAATGTAGAAAGAAATTTTATTAGACGTCAAATCATTCTTGTCCTATGATGCCAAACCGATGGACATAAGCATACTTTTCAGTAAAAGCAACGGATGGGATCGAATCAGTACTCTATTCTGTTCTGTTCTATTCAGAGTCCCTGTCCCGGCCGGCAGAAGAAGGTGGCCCTTCAGGTCCTATGACCCCCAGTGACGACAGGAGTGCGTCATCAGATGACACCTCTCACAGTTCCCACTCGGAGGAAAACCTGGACGCCAAGGTGGAGAGGTAGGAACGCACACACACACACACACACACACACATTCTCTCTCACTCTTAATATATGTGGCTGATATATGTATCCTCCCTCCATCGCTCTGTTCTTCAGGCTGACAAAGAAACTGGAGGAGAGACGTGAGCAGAGGAAGAAAGGCGAGGAAGAGGTCTGGAAACTTAATTGTTTTGGAGTTCTCCTCTTTCACTTGTTTGGCCGCGAGGTGTCTGCTGACTGGCATTCACTACATTACCGCCCCGAGTGGCGAGTCTGCCTTAATGCAATACCCGTCCCAAGCACGCACACACACACACACACACACACACACACGCATGCACACCAAAAGGCTTTCAAAGACTGAAAGGTAATCATCTTCCTCCCTCTCTCTCTCTCTCCCTCTGGGCGGTGACGCAGACCGAGGTGAAGAAGGAGTCGGAGAGGAGGAAGCTGGGGAAGGAGATGCTGGACTTCAAGAGGAAGCAGGAGGAGGAGAAGACCAAGCGCATCCTGGAGGAGAGGAACA
>OMKL01047601.1:0-12076 GCA_900302295.1 Parasudis fraserbrunneri
AAAAACAGATGTTGCTGTGAACGTCAATATTTCTCTCTCATATGTACTCACTCTATCTACAACTGCAACTGTTATACAGAGGAAATATGAAATAACAAATAACACAGGCTTGTGATCAGGTCCATGTACACGGTATAGGATATCCACAGTGGGGCCTAGTGATGCCAAACTGTATACCAGATGTTGAACCTAGCTTGCTTCAACCCTCTGGTCTAACCTCTGACACAGGGTAGCCATTGAATTAGCGGATTTCACACTGTTGTCATGCTAACACTGTGGTCTGAGCTTTGGTTTCAAGCACACACTGATAGTGCCCAGGTCTGATTTCCATTGAGAGGCCTCTCAACAATATTTACCCTCACATGATCCTCAGAGCAAATGTTTGTGTTCTTTCTTTCTTATGACAAGGAGAGTGGGCATTCCACTCCCCTAAGGATGGTTTTCTTTATTGAGACAATAGGATGGCTGAGAGGGAGACAGAGCAGGGGAGACACAGGATAGAAGGTTCTAGTGGGATTCGACCCCAGGCCAACAGGGCCACGTGACCACTACACCATCTCTGGGCACACAATATTTGTTTTCAAAAGTACAACCACTGTAGGTTTTGAGAAGGTGTGCATCAAACCCTCCAATTGAATGTCACTTGAAGAGTCTTCATGCAAAGAGAAATATATATTGGTGAAAGCTGTCGACTGAGGTCAGGGGCTTGGGCTGATGACACACATATGCAGGCAATGCCATCAAAGCCAGAAAAGCTAAAGTTTGGATGGCAGACGATGTGGTCTCTATGAACTGGTTAGCAGTGCAACTCATGGGTTTTTATGGGACGTTGAAAAGAATCGCCCAACTGCATCATCTGCACTGGTTAAAAAGGAGGCTGGTAATATTTTTTCCACTCTTTGAAAATTCACCATTCTATTTAGGCAAGGGGAAGAAAAGAAAAAAAAAACATTAGAGAACTTTTCCGAAGCAACTGTGTTCTTAGCCTGCCAAAGGGGAAGAAGAAAGCGTGTATTTTCCCTTTTCTCTGGGCCAAATCGGAGGAGAGGAGACTTCTCCAGGCCCATAATGAGTGAAGCCCATTTTACTTCAGCTTTTTTAATAGACCAAACACAGAGCCCTGAGGGACCACGTGCCTTGGCCCCAAGCTCAAACCACTACCAGTGGTCCACTGTGGACTGCAGCCGGCTGCCATCTTTATTCTTAGAAACAGTAAAGTCACCCATTCTATGATGACCTAAGTGCCACTAAACTCCTCAACCTCCGTTGCGTGCCTTAACAAGATGGCGATATAAAGAAATAGGTCACACAAATAGCAGAATGGAAAGTGGCGACTCGTGATCTCGACCACACAGCGGCTGCACTGCCACAACTTCATGACTGGTTATTATGTGACAATAGCACCACACATGTACATTAAAGGTTGAATAGATTTAGACATTCTAGTTCACTGCAGAAAAAAGACTGAAAATTCAATTGACATGGACAAGGTCCGTTTATACTACGAGAGAGAGCCAACGATACTGAATCAGACAATGACCTGCAACTGACTGACATTTACTGAGCCCATGACTGAAGGCTTTGGACAACAAGGAATCTCATTCACTATACAACATGGTTGAAATAATAATTTGTTTCTAATAAAATGTTGTATTTCAGTATAAACTCTGAAAAAAAACAAAAACAATAACAAAAACAGTGATAGCTCAGTACTATAGAAGGGGAGGAGGGGGTGTCCAATATAGGACAGGCTTTATGCATAGTATGAGAAAGTGTTCATGAGACAAAATCTACTTCCTGGTCATTATGAGCTTGACAATGCAGTGGTCCAATGACTGCACCTTCACTCCAAATATAATGTTTCTTGGCCCGGAGGCTCTCTCTGTCACGCACACACGCGCGCGCACGCACACACACACACACACACACACACACACACTAATTCAGGTGGGATCTGCTTTTCAGGCTTATACAAGAGGTTGGGGAAATAAAGCAAGAATTTGTACCAACTTTCTTATTTTTTCTATTTTTTCTTAATTTCCATATCATAACATCAGTCTGTTCTTCCCTGAAAGTCATAACACACCCGGTATCGATTTTGAAATTACATTTTTGGTCACCTTGTGAGCTTTGTTAGTATACATAATCTGGGTGAATGACAAAATAAATTGGGCTACTTTTCCCAACATGCATTTGTTTGGATTGTTAGCCTGTTACAACGCCAAAAAGGATACAATGGAACTCAGTCATAGAAGAGTAATTACCTCTGGCAATTTGATTTGTGATGTAAAGCTACGTGTTTGACGAATAGCCTACCTATTGGAGTAAATTAGTAAATGGAAATGGCTCGGTCATGAACCTGTATTAAATAATAAGCTATGAGCAAACAGTCAAATGTGCTACGTTGCCTGGAAAAGCATCTGTCTGGTCGGCTTTCCTGCCACGAGTTTACCCTTCAGCAGAAAGAAAACCCCAAAACTACGATCATGAAATGTTGGAAAGTTGTATCTGGATTAAATTAACTGAATGACCTTATCATCCTACAACAAACATAAGTTTCACATAGGATACCATCATCATCATCATTCATACGTAGAACTAGTTAAAAGCAATCTTTATATGCCTACTCTAATGAAAAAAAGCCGTCTTCTGCAGCAATTATACTTACGCGTTTTTGCTGGCTGTGCAAACTTGTAGCGATGTTGTAAAAATCCAGTTAGGAGGAGATATTCTTTGAGCGTTGTGCAACTTTAGTTATTAGCTTCAGTCCAGCAGATATATTGGTCAGTGTGACTTCCTCCCCCACGCTTTCTCCGTGACCACGGATGAGTGAATGGTTCTCTTTCCCTTGCAGTCTACATGGGATGGGAGTGACGTTATCCCGAATTCTCCCTCCCCCTGAAAACCCATCAATGACTCTTAGCAAGAAAGACTGTTTTAATTTATGCTTTACTCTGTGGGCCAGGCTTCTCCAACTTTGGTATCGAGACCCTGATATGAAACATTTAAATTCCTAATCAAATTAAAATGACCACAACAATAGGCTATATGATGAAAAACTGCCGCCAATGACTTCTGGACTGCATAGAAGCCACTTGGAAAGCCTTGCAACCCGCCTGTAGGTTATACAGTTGTCAATGGCAGTAGCTTAATTTCTGCCATCAAAAGGAATTCAACAATTTCTGCACTTGGTGCCATTGGAAAAAACAATTCACAAGGATCCCCTGATTTCAGTATGGGGTCACCCGCCAAAACAGGTTGGGAGCCTCCATGTCAGGAAGACACCAGCCACTGCTTGTAGACCTTATGGACATTATCAGAGGGAGCAAGGAAAAAAGTTGACCCATTTATCTTTCAGTGTCCCACACCACCATCATTAGGAATGTGTAATTAGCAACATCTTTCAGAGTACTCAAACTCATTAATATGATCCGTTGACTTTCAGGTACTAACGCATTATTCTGCTTCTAAACTCTATATGAAGTTAAAGGATTGTCCCACTTATTTTCAACCTATAACCTATTTTTCAATCATCGGGCAATCATATGAGTGAGTTATGTTTTTCTGGGCACTTGAGTTAGCTGCAGGTCTCACAGCTACAATGCAATCCAACAGGGCAACCATGCAACAGTCAAAGGTGTCCTTAAAGTAGCCAAATGTCTTTCTTTCTTTTTTTTATTCAGAAATTACTCTGAAAGGACATATCTTGTGTTTTTTGTAACATCCTTTGGCTGGAATTGATTGGTATGATGCCAGATGATAAGGCAATATGTTGAAAATAACCCAAGTAAGCCCCTAAGTGATGATCTACTAGTATATTTATACTTTTCAGTACGCACACTTCCGAGTTCAGGAGCAGTCAACCTTTAACACTGTTTTCCCTGGGGATCCACTGTCACCAGCAGCCGAGCATTTCAATATCAATAACTGCAAACAGGCAAAAATACTTCTTGAAAAGTAGGCTGTAACCACCAATACAGAATGAAATAATTTGTGTTTGTTAGAAGTATGATTTGTAAGCTATAGGTTTTCAAAACAAAAGTAAAGGGAGTGGTGTTGACAGTGGGTTCCTCAAGTGGTCACTGGCGTATGACTGTACATTAACCTCCTACAGTGGTATGTGTGGGTTAAAAGTTAAAATATTCTACAAAAGTGAAATATCACATTAAATGGATACTTTATTCCATTCTACACACTGTAATTTGGATAGTATTTTATTTTATTTTATCCTAATCTATATCTAAATGTATACATTATTTTAAAGTTCTGTATAATTATGTTTCTCTAAAAGGTCAAAACAGAAATGTATTCCTCCATTCAAACATGTTCCAGAGTAATCATTTATAGTTTTTTCTTTCAAAAGTAGGCCTATCTGAAATCTGATTAATTTTTTCAGTGTCAAATTACAGTTTCCATTATTTGTAATCAGGTTACTGTAATCCTATTATATATCATCCTTTATTCCAAAACTTTAACCACCATACACTTTGGCAAGCATCAATACTGAAAGGTATTAGTGGGCTATCATGGTACCCTACCTCGTCTGAATCTGAAACCAGTCATATAGTCTTCATTGGGTGGCCAACAGCTGACACAAAACTCTCCACCGGTGTCATTCAACGCAGATTGCTTACATTCTGAGGGGGCATCCTATTTGGGTCTAAGATGAAGGCCAATACCGCATAGCACAGAGACATGTGTTTAGCATTATTTCTAGACATGTGTCAATTCTTGTGCCATCTCCCATTCACGCCATCTCCAGTCTCCTATTCTTTTTTCAATTCAATAGAAAGAGATGGAGCCCATTCATAGAGGACATGGTGCAAGGGGTGTGCAGTTGCCCCATTGAAAAACAGCAATGGCATGAAACAACAGCTTTTGTATATTCATGTATGCTTTGCATGCCAAGGGACCAGTGTGAATGGACTATTTTGAGACTGTTGTGACTAGGAAGGCAACAACTGGTGCCAGGACCTCCGTGCCCCCTCTTTGTGCTCCTTGGTTACTCAAATGAGACTTGAATGAAGTGAAAGCACAAGAGAGAAGTCTCGTGACTTGGTCAGGGAGTTTCTACTCCCACTGAACAACAGTCTGTGGTTATTGGCAATAATAGGACCCCAGATGTTATCCATTCAGTTCCTGAGGTCATTGTGTAAATAGCCTGATTGACCTTCAAGTCCACAGTAACCGCAAAATTGCTATGGTCTGAACAAGAAATGCTACCATTGTCCATCCTAATAGACAGGTCACTAGAAGCTTTAAGAGAACTGGAGGGTCAGTGACTCACTGAGAACATGGACACGTCCACACATTTTGGGATTGTAAAGTAAGTGGAAATCAGTGATGGTGTAGGCTGTCTGAACTGCATTCACTTTCTCTGAAGGTTTTTATAGTTAGCTACTGATGGAAAATCCCTCATAAAACAACAACAAAAACCTTTCTTTCCCCCTGTTGTGGTTTTTATGTATATTTTTTATGCTGAAAGTGGGGGGAGAAACATCAAGGACTTTTTTTTTTCTGCCGGCCCCTGTGACACAGTGAGATAAGGGAAGTGGGCTGTCTCCAGTTTGGTTTTGTTTACGCAGAACCCAAGCTCCGTCTAAAGTGTCTTTATTATGACTACAAACCAAGGGGGCACGGCCGGGCTCCGAGCACGTGCCTACCCTACAAACCTCCCTGATGGTAATTAGCCTTAAAATGATTATATGTTGGAGGCATTGGTGGATGAGTGGAGCTCAACTCCCCACTCCTTTACGAGAACTTGGGAGATGTAAGATGAAAGCACTGTATAATTATCATTATGAATAATAAAGTGTGTGCCAACCAAAACAGAGGGAGATCATTACTTATGTCATGACACTAATGAGGTGGTAAACTCTTAATGTCCTGTGGTACAACGTGTGATGTTTTGATGCGCCTGTTTGTTTGTTTTTCTTCCCTTTTATCTATATATGATCATTCCAAATGCAGAGGCCACGTGGGATTTGGATGAATTCTCATAGTGTCTCGGGAAATCATAGAGGTGGAAGCGGTCTAGAATGTCTGATGACAAAGCTGTTCTGAGAGGTTCTCTGAGCACAAGTGCTCAGAGATTCTTTGTTAGTAATCTTGATGGATTAGAAGGATAATGTTTTCAGAAAGTTGGGTGTGATGAGCTATTGGGTTTTTTCCCCATCCGAGGCTCAAGGTTCAACACATTCCTGGCTGCACTGGTCAGTATGATTTTAATCTGTTTTCACAGGCCGGCAGCACACAGACAGACACAATCTTGTTTGGAATTCCAGTCCCAGTCTGACTTCACTGTGAGAGGCAGAGAGCTGCTAGAATCTCTCCTTGAGGACATTCCAGGATGGCATCAAGGGTGGCACACATTCTATCCCACATGCGTTCACCATGGAATCCGTGAATCTGACACTGGCTAGATGGACACCGTCACATCTCTGAAGGGAATCGGGCTACAGGTATTTCGATGGCAAGGCTTTAGCGTCGCCACAGCTGAGAAAACAAAACAGAAGGGGTGGTTCTGTGTCACAGCCAGCCAATCAAGAGAGTGTTGATTCAGCAGAGCCACATCAGAGTATAGTGTGTTTGTCACACCATGAGGCAGACTTCACAGGGCCTCCGTCAAACAGCAGGATTAAGTGTGAAAGACACACCAAAAAAACACTTTGAAAAACGTATGAGAAGGAGACACGTTTTGACACCGCTGAGGTTGGCCGCTCATAATGACAAGGAGACGAGTGGAATAACTCACGAGAGTCAGGGGGGGCAGTGAACCACAGACGGGGCTCGTGAAGAGCCCTCATACCTCTGGAGCGGCCTGAAGCTGAGATGAGAAACAGTCTCTCAGTTGCAGATGAATGGGAGATATTGGCAACATCTAATTAGATGAACTATCCCATCACCATAGAACGCAGAGTTTTGACTGCAGAGTAAACTGACGGAACACCCTGGTGACAACTTTACGGCTTCAGCTATGTGAGAAGTGTTTCCTCAGAAACGTAAAAAAAAAAAATAATAATTATATTGTGATGTGGTATTGTGGTAGTTCTCTACTAACGAAAATGCCCTTTTCGAACTTTTTATCAACAAGCATCTATTACAGCGACTTAACACTTCGGTAGAACTTTTTTCTTCAGCATGCATGCCTACATGAGTTCATGAAAAGCTCACATTAACTGCCCTGGGAATCTGAGGTCACCACCAGCACTCTCGTTGTCGATGATCATAAACAGGCCAAATGAGTTATTTAAAAGCAAGCTACAACACCATAGCTTGTGTGTTAGGAGGAGAAGGTGTTTTTAGATCAGTTTTTCTGAATTAAAGAGAGTGATGTCAGTACAAGTGCCTGGGTCAGCCTTTTCGGCTGACTGTTTACTCGTATATGAAAAGTTATATTTGAGGAATTTATCACTAATATTTATTACTTTATGAAAAAAAAACATTCAATGAATAGATGTAATCATTGTTACATTAGGTGATGGGTTGGAATATCACAAGATGAACTTTACACCACAGTGTGATGGAGGTATACATTGAAAAGAAGGGTGATCTTTTAACCTCTGTTAAAGAGCAGCAGGTAGAATCCTGCTTCAGTACAAGAAATTCCAAGTATGCAGAATGTGGTCTTTTCACTACATTCTTCATCCTTTGTCATTCTCTCTAAGTGGTAAGTGTTGGCCGTGAAAAGATGGAAGACATCCTGGTAGGAATACTGTAGGCTAAAGGTTGTGATGCACCAAGAACCATTTTGTACAGTAAGACAAAATACCAGCCAACAGGAAATGAATGTAGACACAGGGCAAAATGTACAATAAAACTGATCTTGGGAAGAGAATACCAAGTGTTGAGACATTTGCTTGAGCAATGTTGCCCTACAATGCTTCCCAATGTATCACAAATCTTAGACAGCAGTGCTCTGCCTGTCTGTTTCCACACCCAACACTTCAAGTCATACAGTACAAATGGCTAGGAAAGACCCGAAAGTTAGTGACTTACCCACACAGAGAGGTGAAAAACACCAAAGGATTTTTGATTGTTGGCAATGACAAGTTTGGTGGGTGTGCCAAAAAGCACACCTCTAAAGACCACTGATCTAATGACATGAGTTACTTGCCAATGTGTCACATGGTCTTGCAGCTCTCCTGTTCTCCCTAGTAACCAACATTGTTGTTTGCCCTGCTCCACTGTCAATCAATTCACATGACAGGTCAAGGGTCACAGCCCACATTAGGACCGGGCCTTCCATTCTATGCAGGGGGTATTTCCTGTGGTAGTCAAGCTGCTGTCTGTGGGAGGTCAAACGTCAACAGTCAAAGGCCAAAGAGGGCATCTGTAGTAAGGAAATTAGTTTCTCCTGCTAAGACTCTCCAGCATGCCAATGGTCACATTGGGATTTGTTTTTTAGTTTTGGAGAAAGTGCTAACATTTACAACATGTTGGTTTTCTGTGATCAGATGGTTTCACATGCTCAAACATCACCAGTATGCCATTATATAAATACTTGACCATGGTTACCCATGGTAAAAATCATGTATTGCCATGGTATCACCTCTGCACTGATATAATACCATGGTATTATCCAATTTAAACTACGGTACAGATGGTAATGTCCATCTGGACATACCATGATACTTTTCTGTAAGGGTAGAATATTGCTGCGACTCCTTTTCAAATCAAAATATTACCATGAATATAGTACTTCCTAATAGTAATTGAAATGGACTGTGTGAATGTTTGGGATCTGGGTGTTATGTCCCAAACCACAGCATAGGAGATACTTGAAGGGCACATGAAATTCCTCATGTTTCCAACCTCTGACCTGGAATAAACCACAAACCCACTTAGCACCTACATATTAACTCTTTAAAGACAAGTGCAGTAAAAAAGAAAAAGAAAATAAGTGACCTAAACAGTGTGTTGGTTGCTAGCTCTCTATGAAGCAAACCCAGTTTAAACAAGGTCAGTTCAAATTCAGCCCATTTCTCAACGTCTTGTTGCATTTGAGGTGGACTATTTTGAAGGAAAATATTAGTTTTGTTTGCTTGAAAGATCTCATGAAAACTCTTAAAAGTGTCAGATGGTCAACAGACTTGTCAAACGGAAAATGAAGCCAGGAACTAATAGTATATTCAAAATATTTCACACATTTTTTTCAGTAGGGTACTGAAAGTTGCTTAGAAGGGTCAGGTGCTTGGCAGCGTTACACTATTTTGCAATGATTTTAGTTATATTCCCCCTTTCTTTCAGATCTTACAAACAGAAATCTATAGGGGTTTTTTAGATGCAAAAAAGTCATTTATTTACATGGTGAAATAAAGTGACAAAGTGAGTTACTTTTTTCACCAGGTAAATAAATGATCTATTTTTGCATCTAAAGAGCCTCTATAGATTTTGTCAGTGTGCTGGGTTTTTCTTATTACATTGGACTATTATGTTGGCCTCTGACAAATGGCCCACTCTTTGGTAAGCCTCGAGTCAAGAGTGCAAACCTTTCTACATTGTTGAAGATATATTAGACAAAAATGTGTTACTGCACTGGCTTACTTGTTTCAAGAAATCAGTTATTTCATGACAATATGACTTATTTTGAGAAATATAACACGAAAAGCATCTTGAAACAGCATACTTGTTTTAAACAATCTTAGTTGTTGTAAATGTCTTAAGAGTGCCCATGTAATTGCATTAAGAACATGTTTCCAAATGAAATATGCTGTTCAAGTGGGGCTTGATATAATGAGGGACTTGATTTGAACATTAACCAGATAATGGTCAAATGGAGAGTGACAGTGCTGTTAGCCTTCACTTCATCACTGAGGACCAATAGGAAGAAAGTCTGACATGGTCAGATGTGTGAGTATTCTCAAAACAACTACAGCTACTTTCCAGAAATAGATCATGGAATTTGAATATAACAAGGACACATTGTGTCACAGACATGAGGCATGAGGGCAGATCAAAGAGAATAACGTAATAATGTCATTATTCTATATCTCCAGGGAAGATTCACTGCATGAGACAAAGTGCTATGCCTATGAACCGCCACTAGGGGCAGAGTGGCCAATCGTGAGTAAATGACTGAATTAATGTGCGGCATGAGTGAGTGACTGGGTGAGTTAGTGAGGAGGAGCTTTGCATCAAGTAATTCAAGAAAATGCCAAGTGTGTCAAGTGTTTGGCATTTGGGCCATAGCTTTACAGTACAGTACATCTAGGCACAAAAGGTAACAAAGATTAACTTGTTCTCCACTATATGGGCACTTTAAAACTAGTCACATAATCATGAAACAAGCGCAGTTTCATGAAACAAGCAAAATTATGTGCTAGTGCACTAACAAAATGTTACTTGACATATCCTTAAATAAGCTTGACGAGTCCAGATACAAAATAAAATCTGTTGCCGATTGTCTTTTTTTGCAGTGTATTGTCCCTCTATGCAGTGCTGTCAAATAAAGCAGAATAAATTTAAAAACAATAAAAACATAATTCAAATAAATGCCATGCTTTTGTATTTGAATTTTTTTGGTCCAGGTGAGATATGGTCTGCGATTTCTCTTTATGTATACATTTGACACAGAGGAGGGGCCTGTGGCTTCTCAACAGCAGATAAATTAAGTGCAAATACCTGAGCCAGCAGGGAGAGGCTCTTTACAAATCAGCAACATATGTAGCTAACACCGTTTACGCAATCACTTTAACTATAAGCTAAGTGCTGCAGAGCAGAGGGACAGTAAACAACGGTGACGTCACCACGTGTCAGTCAATTACTGACGTGTTACGATGAGTTTCCTACAGCCTGCTGAACACAGATCCAAAACAATACACCCCATTGATCACAAAACGGTGACTGTTAACAGATATGAAACTATCTCTTTTTTAATGTCGAAAATATAAAATTAGCATGTATTCTTTCAACAAAATCTTATAACCAAGTTAACTTGAATAGAACATCAAATATCACCTTTTTAAAATGTAATAAAATCAGTTTGACAAGGCACAATAAAAATATATATAATACTGACACACAGTAGAACCTTGTTTATCTAAATGTTTGAGAGCAGCGGTCAAGTGGGAAACGTATAGCTCCATGCACACACTCGCATTCTAAAATGAGCAGTTAAAAAGCTTCTCATTACATGTATCAACATGAGAATAAGTTGGAAAGTAAAGTCAAGGTTTGGATACTAGAGCAGTGGTACTCAAAGTTTTTCATGTCAAGGACCCCAAAATTGATATGTAATAAGATTTTGTCCCAGGGACCACCACCTGGAAGATAATAGTCGATAGATATGATTTAGTGCAGAATATGTAGGTGGGGAGATAACAGAGGAGAGTCATTCTTATACATTCTCTCATTGTGCTAACTTACAATATTAGTAAAGTTAATCTGTATGGAGTCTGCTGGACATCATACCTACAGACCAGTATTGTATCTAGTATCTCAATTGGACAAGCTCTATACTTGTAAACACATTCAGTAGATATACTGTATCCTGGGGTTTGTCAGCCCTGAGAACTATTGGTCATCCATAGACAACGAAATGAACACAGAACAATAGAGTGGCACTGCCACTTCTGTTTGAAATGTAATATTTTCACAGAAATGAATTAAACCCAAATGCTGTAAATTCTTCATCATCATCATCATCTTCTTCTTCTTCATTGTCATTACCATTCCTACTGCCACCACCAACACAGCCATGATCGTCATCATCATCTTCATCATCATCATGATTGTCTTCATCATCATCATCACCATTATCACCACCACCACCACCACCACCACCATCATCATCGCCACCATCTAAGCCCAGGGTCCCCAAACCCCGGTGGCGCCCGGGTCACACCTGGGGTCTTCAGCGGGGAAGGTGATAGGCTTGGCATTCTGCTGGTGGTGGTGGAGCCTCATAAGCAGATTCTCTACCACGTTAGGGTAGAGGTCCGATACCTCCCGCCTCTCCTCCGGATCCTTCTCTATGTCAAACAGCATCACAGGCTTCAGCGGATCCACTTCAGAACCACGTGGCTCAGAGCTGTTCTGGCCAGGCCTGGGGAACCAGATGTCACAACCTGGAGGA
>OMKL01047621.1:0-12304 GCA_900302295.1 Parasudis fraserbrunneri
TGTGAGGTGGTGAGTGTGTGTGTGTGTGTCTTTGTGTTTGTGTTTGTTTGTTTATCTATTTTTCCTCTGAGGTGGTCTGTGTGTGTGTGTGTGTGTGTGTGTGTGTGTGTTGTGTGTGTGTGTGTGTGTGGGGATGTGGGGGGGGGGGGGTGGGGGTGGGTGGGGGTGTGGTGTGTGTGGGTGTGTGTGTGTGTGTGTGTGTGTGTGTGTGTGTGTGTGTGTGTGTGTGTGTGTGTGTGTGTGTGTGTCCGCTATGTGTTTGTACAGGTGGGCTGGAAGCCTCGGAGGGCTTCTTGCTGTTTCTCAAATGAAATCTTTTTTTTGTGTTGGAGTGAGAGACGGAGGCAAAGCCAGGGAAGTTTTGAGCGGGTGTGTGTGATCGTCATATACTCATATCATATGGAAGAGAATCAATACTTCTCCAGATCAGTCACATGACAAGCCCTGGCATTGTTTGTCCACTCATTTGGTCATGCAAATAAACAAAGTTCGGAAATATGTTGAAAATCGGCTGAAAAATGGATAGTGCCTTTATGGTGCTAAACACACAACATAAGATCAGTCCAACAAATAGCTTATGAATTCCCTTTCTTTGAAATTTCTCTCGCTACTCCTTCTCCTATTGAAGGAGCCATGTTGGTTGGCGTGTTGTATTAACATGTGCGTGTGTATGAGCAAAGTGTGCTTTGGTCTCTGTCCTTATATGGAGGATGCTGTGGGGCAGCCTCAGTACGAGTTGCCCAGCAACGGCGTGGTGCTCTTGTTCCGACCTTGGGACAAGCGGCTGTGCTTCTTGTTGCGTCGCGGCTTGGGCACCTCCTTGGCCTCCGACTGGTTGTGGTGGCGGCTGTAGCGTTTGCACTTGCAGGAGGTGACCACGCGGATTTTGTAAGTCCGGCTGTTGCCGCTGGGGCACTGCAGCTGGACCCTCTGTGTCCGGGAGTGGGCGGGGATGCAGCGGTAGTCCGACGTGCTGCTCCTCCACCACTTGCCGCGGACGATGGAGTTAGGCAGGAGGTGGGCGGGCATGCACTGGCCCGAGCACACCAACTCCTTGACAGGCTTGGCACTGCGGCAGGATCCGTCGGTGATGTAACGGGTGGAGCGCAGCTCCCTACAGCTCAGCTCGGAGGCACCTGGGGTGGAGGGAAGGATATCACAGTTACACTCGTGGCCTCGGTCCAAAACAAACTCTTTGAAGTCCCACACGCCAGAGGGACCATCTTCAGTTAACCTCTCAAACGCTACAGCTGCGTCTCTCTCCCATATCTGCTGAATTTGTCAGAGTTTGCGGTAGTGTCAACCTGGTGTCAAGTTTCAACTGCGCTTGCTGTTATTCGTTTAAACGTATATATTATTCAGCGTTACTGGAAAACATAACACAAGCCAGATTCAAAATGTACCACAAAGCAGATTGTGATTCATGTCAAATGTTGATAAACTCTTTTTAGTTTCACTGCTCGGCAAAAACATTAAAAAAAAACAAAAAACAGGGCCGAGCCAGCAAAGGCCTTTTAATCTCGACTCTGTCACACTGAAATAATACGAACACCATGCACTGTAGATTTATGATTACAGCGTAATATCAATATTTGTACATTTGTTTAAGGACTCGCCGTACAACATCAGATCAGATTAACTGAATCGGATGCATGGTCTGATCATTAGCTGACGATGGGGCTTAACAAGGTGATCCAGATGGCAGTAATCAGTTGATGGCAAATCCAGACCAGAATGCCATTTAACAGCTCAATCAAACCTAATGGAGATTCGAGTCGGAACGAACGCTGGCACAGAAAACGGGCCCCGGGGAAATGAATGCGGTGGTGCGCGAGTAAATAGTTGTCTGGTTGTTTTAAGGTTAAAAATTCAAGGGTACAGTTTTGGACATAATATTGGATATCCGCCAAATTGATTCGAAAGACCTTACTCGGTGTGCAATCTGATATTTTACCTGCTGCATTTTAACAGCCTTATGCATGAGTTATCGTTCCCTTTTTTTTTTTTTTTTTTTACAAGCGGAGTGTAAAAAAGGGCAGAGGAAGTGTCGGTTAAGAAATGATACACTCCAAGAGGGATCTGTTTTCCTCCGTGCCTTTCTTTGTACAAAAGGGCTGAACAAAGGATTTATGTGAGATGACTTCCTTTTTTTCCCCCCTCCACGTGAACCTGATCTAGCTTTGTCCTGTGGCCAGGGCCGAGGGTCTGCTCCACAGTATGCTTTGTCTACAACCGGCATTGTGCTGCAGTTTTCATAAATTATCATGGTATCCCCCCCCCCCAAGATGTGGGTTAGAGGGCTATGTCATACCAAAAGCTCTGCTCACTCTGTTGTTACACCACTTCGGTTATCGCTTGTAGGAACACACACAGGAAAAAACATTATCTCTGTTTGATGGTTAGGTTTAGGCGTGCGTGAGGTATCCGGTGAGGTTAAGGTTAGGGTTAAGGTAAGAGGTTTAGGTTTATAAACAACGTTTTAGGTGAAAATTGCGACCAAGCTCAACAAGTGCTATCCCTCTCTTTTATCCAGGATCTCCTGTTCTATTTACTGTCAAATATCTGAACAACCACCCCTGATGAGGGGGGAGAAAAACAAAAACAAAGCGCTGGTAATTTTCATTACAGTTCAGTCCCCCCCAGCGCTGGGAGATGAGCCCAGCGAGAACACTGGAGAGGGGCCAGACAAGGGTCACCGCCGGCCCTGCCACGACCCCACAGGGACCATGAGAACCCTGGCCAACCCCCCCACCCCATGGGGCTGCAGATAGACCAACCAACACATTTATCTGAGAACTTGATCCAGTAGATTACCGTCTCTCCCTGTGTGAGACTCCATGTGGATATTGTTCCTTATCCATTATCATGTGAAAGATACATGTTTTTCCATCTCCACTGTGGGAACTTAAGAGCTGTTTGTGAAAAGATTGTGAAATTGTTTTGTCAAATTTATCCTATTTTAATGTGTGGATTTATTGTTTTTATATGTGTTTTTCCCACACCCAGCACCTGTGGAGATTAGGCAATCCATTGAAAAATCAATGGCAATAACAATTTAATTTAATGTGCTAAATTGCCTACCCATCCGCTATCAACATAATTTACCGTATAACCGTCTATTTTCTTGTCTGGTGTCCTCTTTGAGTTGACATGATTGAATTAAGGCAAAACTGCAGTATGGGAATATCACACCGCTGCCCATCTTGAATTCATGAAGCGAACAGGATATTCTGCTAATCAGAATATAATGTATAGCGCTGTATAGTGGACGCATTACTAGTAACAGGTGGGAGTCATTGTCAAAGTCAGTGTTGCATAAAAAAAAAAGGGAAAAAAAGCAATTTCCAAATACCCTCAAGACATCCCCCCAAAGAACAAACTGTGGCTTTTCTATTTTGGAGACATATTGTTGCAATCAAACAGTTATGGTGTAAGTAGAACTTGACTAATAGTATAAATGCGAGGGAAATAAGTGTGGAAGATGATGTGAAACCCCCTCATCTCTAAATGTTCCACTTCAGAATGTGTGGGGAGGAAACCACAAGACATGTGTGTCTGCGCAGAATTAGGCCAAGAATAACACTCTCTCCACACACAATAACATGTTCTGATCTGAACATCAAAGTAAACATGAAATGAAATTGGAATATTAAATCCATTTCTGGAATGTCTGTGGATACCGTTGACACCACCCATACATTCTCAGATTAATTTAATTTCCATGTCTCACACGCTAATATTTTAATCAAAAATTTAATTAGTGAGAAAGACAAAAAGCAGATGTTTATAGACTGTTTGTAAATTGTTTATATGACTCCTCTGAGATTTCTCTGAAAAACAATATTCAAATTGAATTGTTATTGTTATAGATATTACAAGTAGCCTAAGGTATGGCACAGCTATTGCATTATAATTTCACAATTCTGTCAATCATTGAATTACTTTTTTTCTTCCCACAACCATATTCATACTCTATGTGTCGTTATTGTACACCGCTGAGCGCACCCACTGCGCATAATTTGGCCAGACATTAAGACTTTAAACCAACCTATTTAATTTTAAAAACAACAGTTCTATAGCCTATGCTTCATTCTTCTTAATCATTTTGATTATTTAACCTATTAGTCAATGAGGTTATTGACAAATACTCTATTTTTATGTATTTGGAGTTAGGTTTCTTTAATTTCATTCCATCAGGTTTGCTAAAATACTGTACATGGGTTAGCCTATATAATCATTTCAAAATTAATCAGAATCCATTGCCTTCCACATGGAGTGGCGGTATAATTAAGACAATTATATTAATTTCAGTAAGACAAATATTTTAGACGGGGAATACTCACTATAGGAGACCGTGTTTGCTGTCCTCCTCCCCCCGTTTTTCGCCCTGTTATTCATAGTATTGTTATTGTTGTTGTGAGATGCCTGTATTGCGTCCTGGGGTGTCCGGGTATCTTCTGAGAACTCTGGTATGATCTCCGTAGCGTCGTTTTTTAGTACCTTCCATCCTCTCACGGCAGTACAACATCCTTGGAGTAGCAAGAGCAACGAGCTGGAGACGAGGAGCGCCAGAGACACCTGCATGCTTATCGGTCGGCGGCAGAGCGCGGAAACGTTGGCAAGATGCTCACTGGGACAAGTTGGTCAATTCCACCCATACAAGAGGCGCACGCGGTATTTAAACCTTCCCAGGTTTCGTCAAAACCGGCAATTAGGCGCTTACACAAAGTGGGAGGGGTTGAGCCTCAGCTAAAATTCATTGAGAAACTGGTGGGGAGGTATGGTGCGCGGATGCGCGCGCAAAGACGAGAGGAGAGGAGCGCAGCGCGCGTGTTTGATAACGTGTTGAGTGAGACAGCGCATCCACACATCTGACGGCGTTGTTGTTGGAATTTGTGTATTGCAACTCCCCCCCCTTCAGTGATTCACGCAGCACTACGTGTCTCGAAAGTATTTGACTGTTTTTGAAGTGGTTTAGTATGGAATGCTTCTCCGGGCGCAGTGGAGAGAGAGAGAGAGAGAGAGAGAGAGAGTGAGAGAGAGAGAGAGAGATCCTCCACAGAAGCTACCTAATATGCCACACTCCTCATTAGAAGCTTATATATGCTTGATATAATTTACAAATAAATAATTCATTTCTCTCATAAATTAGCCTGCAATGCCACAGAGGAAACACGTTTATTCAACAATTAAAGGGGTATGCAATTTTAAAGATTTAAATTTTCAAACCAAATTCATTTCACAAAACATGAATTTACTGATGCTGACCAAGTTAAGTTAGAGGTGTATTTTCTCCTCAATTCAGAAAAGACTCAAAAGTGTGGCAAAAGGAAGCTCAGCAGGCCAAATATACAAATAATAAAGAGAAAATGAGCTTCTTGGGTGCTCTAGAGTAAGTAAAAAAGTAAAAGAAATTCATCCCATGGAAACATAACCACCAAAGCATTTTTCAATCTCGATGTTATTCACGCAAAGCTCATTTTTTCCTCTAGTCTCATGATGTCCTGTTTTCCCCCTTAGAAGAACTAAAAGGTCTGGTTTAAATAAAATAATTTGGACAGACTGTTTGTACAATCTGAAAAGTCTTGGCATCTTTGAAATCACAGGTTTGATGAGTGCTGAAAGACGAAGGTTCCTTTGTTCAAACACTGCCCTCTTGAGGGAAAGTAAACAAGTCAAGTCTTTTGAGAGGAAAGATAGGATTAAGATTAGGCCTTTCTTAGTGATCAAACTGTCAAAGTTCCTTTTTTAGGACACACGCACGAAGGGACTAGCCAAAGGGAATAACTCAAACGGTAAAAATAAAGGCGCGGATTGGAGAAAAAGCCGTCTCATACATGCACTCGTATTCATGGTCGATATCGTTGTTTTGACACATCCTCATACCCATTCATTTGAGGGACGTAGATGCTCCCATAATGATACACACAGGCCTCACGGTCCATCTAGATTTACTCAAGCCCTAAATCAGAGCTTGAAGAGCTGTGGCCAACTGGCCATCTATCACACATCACAATGGTGGACATGATTGGGGATAACACAGAATTAAAATAATGATTATTGTATTCCGAGTCGTAAATATAACGTCTGTCAGTCGGCGGGATCATTCTTTTTTGGGTTTTTACTTTTCTTCCGTGGGGGCCGGTCACACGCCCACTTTATGCTGACAGTGGGACACTTTAATCATGTGTGATGAAGGACGCAGTGACCGAAGCATCACTTTTCTCTGGAAGAAAGGTGATTTTTTTTAAATCTTAAATTTATTATTATTATTTATTTATTTTTTTTAACTTTTTTTTAATGGAGAGAGTGATGTCAGACATTACATTACATTGCATGTGTTCTCAAACTAAATTAATTTGCCGCATATGGAATTTGTCATGGTGACACATGTTGTGTTTATGTATTCTAAGATGACTAAACACTTGGTATCTCATGTACAGTGTCATGCACCGCGTCCAATGGGGCGGTGAAGGTGGGGCGTGAGGTCCAGTGAGGTCAAGGTTAGGGTTAAGGTAGCAGTGGGTTTATACATGAGATACCAAGGTTTTAGGGAGTTCTAAGATAGCCCTCTACTCTATATTCCTAAACCTATATAATATCTTACAGATTCAAATCCAAAACATCGAGATACAGTTAAATCTTTTTCAAAGTTATGTGGCCAACTTGCCAATCCTGCTTTGTGAATCCCCCCCCTGCAGTCTATTAAAGGCCCACTCTGCAATCCAGATATAAGTCCACTGAACACAAATTAATGGAAGGGAGACCATCTTTTTTTTTTTTTTTTTACACTCAAAGTTACTGTCCGAACCTTTGATACAAGGACTGAAAATATGTGACAGATAAACCTGAGTTTTACAAATCATTTTGGGGCTTTAAAAGGTTTGTTTACATTTGTAATGTTCGTAAACACAGAAGTAAAACAGACCTTAATTCAATTATGAAATGTTTCATATATAAGTCAAACTCTTCAGGAATCTATATGCAAATACATCTAATTACAGATATATATTGAGGGCTGTAAAGCACAAACTCTCCCTTCTCTCTACAGTAATCTAAGGAGACAGCTGTGCCCTCCTAGTGTGTAGAACCCTTCAGCAGAGTTTCTGTCCATATTTTAGTCAGGAATGGATGGTCCCGCTATCCGCCGCAGAGCCAGCGCTGATTATAGCCTTCCATCCAATGCATGTCACTCACCGTCTCAATTTAGACCTCGTTGGGTTTCTTCACACACTGCCCTCGGGCTTCTCCAGCTCCGTGTTTTATCGTGATAACAGTAGAGAGAGACAGAGAGTGAGAGAGACACAGAGACAGAGAGAGAGAGAGAGAGAGAGGTCTAAATAGCAATCAGATGCAGGCCAGATTTGCGAGAGGACCGCCAGCACTGAGTGAAAAAGAAAGAGAGAGAGAGAGAGAGAGAGAGAGAGAGAGAGAGAGAGACAGACAAAGACAGAGGAAAGGGGTAAGGTGGTGGTGTGGATTGGGGTGGGGGAGAGGGGGTATTTTTTTATGGCGTAAGAGAAAAACAAAATGTCTGAGGTACATAAACAAAACATTAAACTCCTCGTGATTAACGTTGTGAAAGTGAGTGATTCATCGCACTAGGTCACATAGCTGCTTGACCGCACAGGTTTGAAATAGATGGTCATTTCCTCTTGCAGGATAATCACAGGGCCCTGAGAGTAAATAATGAGATATTGTTGCACCGTTGTGCGCCCAAAATTCTACTATGTTTAACTTCAAGTTGGAAAGGTAAATATTTCAGAGGATTTCATTTAACGTGTCTGCAACGGTTATGCAAAGTAGCATCAAAACCCACATTTCAGGCCTCCCACCTTCCATCCCTGTAAAGGTATTACTGGCAGCGGGATCTCTTGAATAAAACCTGAGTCGTGTAGAGTGCGGTATAGTCTGGGTTCATATTCACAACAGCTTCTCAAAAAGTGGGAGCTCTGATCTGGAGTCAGTTTCAACCTGCTAGTCAGAAGAGGATGCTATGATGAGGGTGGTGGCCGGGGAGTGATGGAGTTACCGGTGTTGGTGGCATCAGTGTCATGGTTTGGACCGGATTGTGCCATGGTATTGTTTGGGTGCAGAAGTGGCGCCATGGTGATGCATGACTTTTGCCATGGCAGTACCACAGTAGATTATTTGTACAGTGGCCAGTGCCATGGTGGAACTGAAATTGCCATCAAACTGCCACGGGGCTTTTTGGTAAGGGTGCTGTCGCCTTGAGTCTGACATCATATTGTACTGTTGTTCATGAAGACTTGGTCACTGACCCCAGATCAGCACTCCCACTCTAGGAAGCTTTGTGAATTTGGGCCCTGGAGAAGATGCAAAAGTGCAAATGTAAATTTTCTTGTGAAACATATTGACCCTTCTTTATATTTTCAGGATAGGTCAAACACATTGCAAGGTTGTGACCCAGCTGTAGATGGTATCCAAGCCGTCATTACAAAGTCAGTGAAGGCTTACTGTGATGTTCACGAAATGGAGAAAAGATGTTGTTGGAATGACTTGAGTCACATAGAGTGGAGCATAGTCTGGGTTCATATTGGCTTGTGCAGCATTAAGACTTGGCGTTTTGTCTTCAGGCCTGAATTCATGGTGCTTTAAACTGCAAAGATAAATTTGAAAAGCAATGTACCTTGTGTGACGGCACATTTCAGACGCATAACATCCTCCAAATAGCTAGAAAGTGTTTTGCCCGCATAGGGAGGTTGTCCTGGGGTGGGGAAATTGGACAAACCATCGTTTCTGACTCATGAGATCAAGCTCCATGCTGAACGAGTTGTTTTTCAACACCCAGAAGTGTCATCATGAGCCACATATTTTAAAACAGTCCAATATCTCAACATGAGCCAATGTTTTAGCCTGAACTTAACCAAAGATACTTTCTTAAAGGTGCACTTAAAGATTTTTGATCTCACACAAGGTACATTGATTTTCAAATTAATCTTCGCAGTTTAAAGCACCATGAATTCATGCTTGAAGACAAAACATAAAGTCTTAATGCTGCATTAGCCAATATGAACCCAGACTATACTCCACTCTATGCGACTCAAGTCATTCCAACAACATCGTTTTATACATCACAGTAAGCCCTTACTGACTTTGTAATGATGACTTAAATACCATCTACAGCTGGGTCACAACCTTGCAATGTGTCAGACCTATCCTGAAAATATAAAGAAGGGTCAATATGTTTCACAAGAAAATTTACATTTGCACTTTTGCATCCCACTTTTGCATGCTCTCCAGGGCCCAAATTCACAAAGTTTCCTAGAGGGGGAGTCCTGATCTGGGTTGACCAAGTCTTCATGACCTCATCTACCTTTATTTCTTTTTTATTTTCATGGCACATAATTACAAAAACAAACGAACAACAATAACCAAACAAACCACATACGACAAGAAAGCTTACAAACACAGACATACTCGAGACAGAACATACAAAAAAAAAAATATATATATCGTTTCGGAATGAGGATCGCGCAGACTCAACAATGCACAATCACGTGGAATACGCATGTAAAGAATGGGGACGGCGTAGTAACTGTAACGGTTAAATAACGCGCTAATTCCGCAAAATTGTATGTTGTTGAGTCAATACGGTCCTCGTTTCAACTGATCGGAAATTTTACAGAGCGCACCTTTAACCCCAGACTGATTCCTCTTACCTAAGGGGTCTTGAATCTATCAGCATCACATGCATTGTTGGGCTTACTTTTTTATAATCCCTGAATGAGTGCATTCGTTAGTCGCACATGTTAAAGGAACATAAAAACAATTGTCGACTACAAAGAGAAGCATCATGTTGATCAATTGCTGCGCGCATTTGACCTGGACCCATTTGAAAGCATCCCGGTATTGATGGCAGATCTGCTCTGTATCAATTTCTCACGGTGCTGAGGTTTCCAAGACCGCTTTTTCTCTTCGCTTTCCACCAGCCTCGACAACTGATTTATCAACCGCTCATATACACACTGTTCATTCTAACCCGCATCTGCACATTGTCACACACTGAAAATTATTTATTAACATACAGTAGAGCACTGCCTGGCCATGGCTGTAAAGTAACACACTTGAACAAGGCATTTCTAATTCGGGGAAAAAGCCTTTAAGTGGACCCTCGCTGACGCCCTGTCGCTGCTCTCTGAGTATAAACGAACCACGTTTAAAAAGGCTCTGGTGCATAAAAACGAAGCCAAGGTCTTAACCAGCTTTGGTCGTGACTGGAGTGGTTATCCCTTTCAGTAGCACCTTGCTGTATGCTTTCCCACACAAGTTTCAGCAAACTTTACAAAGGCCTTGTATGGAAAACAGTTGGATAGCTCCAGCGATAGCTCTCCTAGCCCTGCTTGAGACACCAAAAGCCTAAAACCACCGTCCTGTCCCTCTATGTGTCGGTGTCTCTTGTCTGTTGAAAGTCAGGACAGGGACAGGAGGTCCTGGCATGGTCTTTACTCGGGACACCCATGGGAAAGGAGGCCCAGGCATGGTCTTTACTCAGGGAGAGGAGGCCCAGGCCAGGCATGGTCTTCACTCAGGGAAAGGAGGCCCAGGCATGGTCTTTGCTCAGTTTACAGTTTACAGTTTTGTCATTTAGCAGACGCTTTTATCCAAAGCGACTTACAAGTGTGTGCACACTAGAAACTGGCCATAGGATCAACTCAAGAGTAAACAATCGGTGGTATTACCCGCATCATAGTGCCATAATCCAGTGCATAACTCAAGTGCATAACTAAGTACAAACCTGTGAGGGAAGAAAGGGTTAATACTAATTAGATCGCCAATAAAGTTGTCGGAATGTTGTAATCCGACATCCAAAAGATATTGTCGGGTGTATGACAATAAGGCAAGACTGTTTTGAGAGAACAGACTAAAAACCAGTAGGTAAATTACAGCTAATTTGCAAAATCTGGAGAGACACTGGGCCTCGCGTTGTGCGCGACCCGCCATCTTGATCACAGAGAACCTTGTGAGGACTATACCCTCAGCTCTGTGTGCAACTGTGCCATGCTCAACCATGCCCAATATCCAAGGGTGGACAGGGGCCATCCACATTGTCACGTGAGAAATTACACCGTGCCTGCGTTTTCACTTGGGAAATCACTGCAGCCTTCAAGAACGAGGACAGATCAACGCTGGATTTCTTCATATTATTTTAGGAATAAGCAAACCAGTGCTTTGAACTTGAAATAAACATCTTGTTTGTTTTTTTCACTGATCATAGAAGCTCGAACATGGTTGAAACTATTTGATGAATGCAAAATGGGGCATGCAAGGACAACCAGGGTTCATTTTGATGTAAAAATACAAACAAAGACATTTATAATGGCATTTTTTAGATAGAATTTTCACAGAATGCTCAAGTATCTTGATTGGTATAACAGCAATACTATTACTCAAATTAAAATATTAATGAGTTACACTACCGGATACTGAGAAAAAACAACAGCAACAACAAAAGAACATGTTGGCCAACTCTGCTGAAGTGTGAAAACTTTGTAACTCCAATTTTGGAGTTTGATTGTATTTAATTTTTTTCATTTGAAAAGGTTAAAACCGTACTTTAGGTTTACGTACATTACATTTTAAGCATTTAGCAGATGCTCTTATTCAGAGCGACTCACAACAAATGCACACGTATGGGTAAGCTCAGATTCGTTCACCAACATGGCAAACAGCCAAAATGTCAATACTTAGGAGCAAGAAAACAGTGCTTAGTCAATAGCTTGAGAATAAGAAGCTACAGCAATACAATGAATAAGTAAGTAGGAACGAATGAATAAGTAAGAAGCCATTTCTATTTATCAAGGTCAAATTCAATAAGATTCAGTACAAGTGAGTGGTAGACACGACATGATAAGGTTCCATCGACCGGGAGCCATGGCACCTTCAGGTACCGAGAACTCATTGTAAAAAAAACGGCAACTTTCTTGACATACAAGGTTTTAATTACGGCAGCAGCATGGCCCCGCGTAGCTCAGTGGGCGAAGCACTTGGTGTTCTGAGCATGGCGCTAACACCGTCAGGGTTAGGGGTATGATTCCCACTGGGGCCGGCCCGTACTGAAAAATGCATGCAGACAGTCACTACATGGTGAGGCGCTTTGTGCGGTGGGCTACTCACACTGGTAAAGTGCTGTAGAAATGCATGCCATTCATTCAGTATGGAACACTTACTTTGAATCATACACAAACTATAACATACACTGTCACGTTTTTGATGGAGGCACATTGCCTTTCCTTCAATATTTTAAATATAAATATAAATATATGTTATGATGTTGGGGGGG
>OMKL01047622.1:10151-20315 GCA_900302295.1 Parasudis fraserbrunneri
GGGTGATCTTCTACAATGCAAGTGATTAATCTTCGACAATGCTGGCAGTGTTGGATGTTGGTAGGCTTACCAATTTGCAAGCGTTGAGAATTTTCTTTTTTTCTTAAAGCGTGTGGGGAAAAAAAGTGAAAAGTGCGATTACCTATTCAACCTTGTTGTTTCCTCGTCAACATTGCAGTTTCTACAATCTACCCCTTTCATCGACGGTGCTGAATTATGATCCGTATTGTTGCATCATATTGTAAAACTTGTTCTACCCGTTCTAGTGTTTGGTTGGCTGCTTTGACAAAATTGAACTACACATTTTTTTTAATTCAAGACTAGGGATGCACCGATACCACTTACCGTATTGTGCCGAATATAAGACGACCCCTCTTTTTCAAGATTCCTTTTTTGGAAAAAGACTTTCAGCAGAAGAATGACTCAAGGAGAATGTTTCTCACACCAGTCGGCGTGCTTTTATTAGCACAATGTACAGAATTGTACCACTTGACTGTTTTCCTTTTTCCCAACACTCAAAACTGGCCGAAGGCACGCGTTTTCTTTTTTTTCCCGTCACTGCAGGCACTGTGCACTGTGTGTGTGAGAGGGAGATACAGAGAGAAAGACGGTGGCTCGCTTGGGGAGCACTCATTTAGTGCGATCTGTTGTTGTGAATGTATTGTAGCGTCCCGGAGTGGGCGTTGATGAGTGGTGTGGTGAGAGGTGTCCCAGCATGCCTTGGGACAATTGGCTCTTTTCTTTTGTTGTGTTCTTATAATGTTATTGAACTTCATTTGTTTATAGTTGTGGCTGGGATTTGTAGTTGAGTAAACATCTACTGTTATAGAGAAGCAAGGTTAATCTTCTTGTAGAATAAGACATTGCATGCGTTCTCACTGTGAGTCAGGGTGAGTGTTGAATTAGTGGCCTTTGGCCAGTTTTGCGTGTTATGGAAAAAGGGAAACGGTCAAGTGGTTCAATGCTGTACGTTATGCTAATGAGAGTACGTCGATTGAGGTGAGAAAGATTGTCCTTGAGGCATGCTTCTGCTGAAAGAGTCCTGCTTGCCAAAGTAAAAAGACATTTAAAAGTCTAGACCCCGAAAATAAGACGACACCCCTTTTGCAGATTCTTTTCTAGGAAAAAAACCTTGTCTTATATTCGGCACAATACGGTATTCTCTGCCGATTCCAAGTGCTGATCTTAAAGTATCGACTGACACAAAGTTCCGATCCATCACTTCTACTGAACAGTATAGACATACACCATCAGTTTATTGAACAGTGTAGACTTAAACCATCACTTTTACTGAACGTTATAGACTTAGACCATCACTTTTACTGAACAGTATAGACTTAGACCATCACTTTGCTGTACAGTGTAGACTTAGACCATCACTTTACTGAACAGTATAGACTTAGACCATCACTTTACTGAACAGTGTAGATCATCAGTTCGGGGTCATTGGATTAAAAAAGGATTGAGTTACAGAATACAGTTTTCTCCATTAGAGAGATCTAACATGCTTCTATGTATTTAAAAATGCAGCAATTCAAGTCACTTTTATGTTTGTTTTTTTTTAGTTTTTTTTTTTTTTTTTATGTAAACTTACATGTGTCTTGGTATCAGATTTTAGTATTGGGTAAATCCTCCGATACAGACACCCTATTTTAGCCTGGTATCGGACCGATATCCGATAACCATTATCGGTATCTGTGCATCCCTAATTCAGGGCATGGCAGTGCGGTATGCGTATGGTTTCTCTTTTAAGGTCACCCCCGCCTGCAAGGCATGCTGTTGTTCCTCATCAAGTTTCAGAAGTTAAGCTTCACCCTTTTTTCTCTCCAGGAAAAAAAGAAGGAATTGCACATCCACCGGACAGTACTAAAGACTCAACAAAAAAGACGAAAAGGTTAGTGGGAATTGGTTTGTGGTGCGATGTTGGTTGGGGGGAGGGAATTAAAGCTTGTCGTTGCTGCAAGACTGAACACATTTTAGGGTGTGAAGCGGTGTTATCTGCGTTTGTCGGTTGATTCTTCAATGTTGTCTTGAGGTAATATTTCATTTTGGTCGATCGTTTTCATGTTTTAGCATGTACACATCTATATTTGTTGCGCACCACACTTGGTCCGCGGGACAATTGGCTGGTTTTTTTTTGTTTTGTTTTTTACCACTTGGACAGCGTGCGCGCGCGCTTTCAGCAGCTGGCGCTGAGCTGTGGTTTCGTTTTTTTTCCTGGGAGTTGACGGAAATGTCATCTGATCAAGCATTCACACACATCTATTCTCACAGGTGAATGGTTAATTGTTAATTGTGTATTATTAAAGCTGGAAATATGTATGCAAATATATGTTGTAGGCGATGTTGTCTGTTTAGACAATGAGCTTCAAGAATGGGCTTCAAGTAGTTATAGTCTGAATGACATTGGCTATTATTGGAGGGATAGGACAAGGTAGGCTAAATGTATGACTGAGATCATGAATGATCATTGCATTTATATAGCGCTTTTCTAGATACTCAAAGCGCTTTTCAGTGGAGGGTGGAAATCGCCTCCTTCCCTCATAGGCTGTGAGTAATTGCAGTCCAAACTAGAGGGGGTCACGCAGTGGAGTGTATGTCTCTGCACGCATATAATTAGAGTAGACTGGCTGTATGGAGAAAAATCTTCGGACACAATGTCCATATAAAGGAGATGTTGTTATCAACGACAATATGAGGTTCACTATGGCATTAAACAGGTGGCAGAGAGCTGCAGACCATAACAAGCAGTTGGGCCGGCCAAGAGACCAATGAAATTAGTTAGACAGATAGAGAGGCTGTGAGCAGCGACTCTGTAGAATGCTAGAACCGACAGAACCCCCCCCCCCCCCACGACTGATTACATTATCTCTCGCAATGGCTGAAGCTGGCGTGCGGAGATAATGAAATGGTGTATATTCGCTACATACAAGCTCACATTCCTCTTTAAGGACGTCTGTCTGTTCCACTCCTAGTATCGGTGAGATTCAGACCATTTAAAGCCATTTCCTCCCATCCAATTGGTCAAACACACATACATACAAAAGGGGGGCAGACTTCCCATTCTCCTGCAGTCTGACTTACAGGAGGATGTTTCTAGTAGGATATAACAGTTGGTGATATCGCTTTTGAGGTCACGTCCCCAGTCTACTCCTCCTTAGGTTCCTCCCAAGGCCCCCAGTCAAGAGCTTCACAGCGCGGCCGAAAGGCGGAGCAGTTTTTGGGCCTACTTATGCACGCATGAAAAACCTGAGCATGTGCGTGCAACGCCATTTTTGGGATGGCGCACGAGCAACGGAAGTAAAGGCTCTGGTACCTCCGTCATGGCAGCAACACATGGCCACAATACCACTTCCGCTTTAGCGGTTTTGCCTTCTATAAAGGTGATTTTGCCTTTAGGAATAATTAATATCAATAAAATTATGAGATGCTTACAACGACTTTCAGACAATTTATTAGAATCTAGCTCGTAGTCATTACAGAAGAAAGCAGGAGTACAGTAAGAACCATCCTTATATAGAGCTTGAAATGATGATTTGCAATACACCCTAATTCTGAATGTCTGAACTGAATGAACCTGTTACAACACGACTAATGTCAGGCAGGTGGTATGCGGGATACCTAATATCAGAGGTGTACAAACAAGTATCTAAAATTCCATACATCAACTCGCATCCTGTAAACCACCATCTGGGATGTGTTTAAATTTCAACCACACATGTCTTTGTCATTCATATCCTTAAAAAGGAAACCTGGATGGGAAAGGGACTTTATGACCTCTGACCCCTTTAAGGCTATAAGATAAACCCAAGGACTGACGTGAAGAATGTCACACATAAACATAGCTGGAATGGATAAGAAACGGATGGAAACTGAGGAAAACTTATCACCTTCAAAATAAAAGCGCGGGGAAGTTCGATGAGACCCAACAGATGAACATCAGAACACTAAGAGGAACCTCAAGTTTAATGTTGGAATGAAAAGAGACCTGTTGAAACAAATATGAAGTATATGGCGTGGTATTTCTTGAAACGCTTTCCTGACTACACTAATAACTTAGGCCAATTTCAAAGTTCTGACAGAATGAAATAAAGCATCGCTGCAAATCAAACTAGGTAGATATATGTAGAAAAATACTTCATATTTAATGCCAAACAGTTGTTTAGTCTCTAGCCACCTAAAATTAAGTGCGGTTTATGTTTTAAAGAACGGCTTACTCTACTGCTTCCATAGGAAGCACATTGACAGTGAACAGGGCCAATTTCAAAGCTCTGTAAAAAATGGAAATTGAGTTGCTGATTTAAATTGGGTAGAGGCGAATAGAAACCTCTCTGTCCGATTCAGTTTCGATACGCCGGTAGTGAATGAAGCGAAGGGACTCAATGGACTCTGCCTCCCAGAATCACTCCAAAGAATCGCTACGAGCCCCTGACTCAAATGAACGGCTCATCTTCGCACTCACTCACTTGTTCAAACCCCCGTTCGTTTGAACTATTCGTTCACGAATCGCACATCACTAGTTCCTCCCCAACAGCCAAGGCCATATCCTCAGCAGACGTCCGTTCAATAAACTTGTTTATGCTCTGTGATCTGTCACCTGCAGTATCGGGCGAGTTAGGCCTACACGCATCCTCCTTTTCTTCAACTCCCCCTCGACCGTTATTTCTTTTTTTTGCAAGCTGGCATCTTAGAATCTCCAGTACAGTCTTTTTCTTTTTCTGAAAAAAGTTCTGAATCCATTTTCTGAGTTTCTTCGACAGACTGCACTTGTTAATTTGAAATTATGCTTTCCAGTGACATGGCTGACAAGAAGACCAGCAGAACAGACCCCAGTACCTCTGCAAAACAGAAGTTAAAAAGTAGAAATGATCAGGCGAAAGAAAAGGTAAGGCCCCGTCATGTCTACGCCACACAGTGTTAAAGCTGTTTATAGTTTGGGCTGCTGTGTTCATGAAATTTTGTTTTGCAGTTCTTAACTCTCTCACATTTTAATATCAGGCCAAGTCGGTGCAGTTCTTAACTCACACATTTTAATATTGGGCCAAGTCGGTTCAGTTCTTAACTAGTGCGATCATGTGTGGATCTTGTCCTTCCAGAAGGTGACGGACAGTGGAATCCGTGCGGGTTCCCGCGACGCCCTGCGGTCTGCGGTGCAAGATGGCTACTTGGCCCTGGCCGACCAGCGCAGCCGCAACGCGGAGCAGGCCTTCTCCCAGGCCCTCTCATTACTGGAGAGCAACACGCATAAGGTGCAGTGAAGCGGGCCGCGCACAAACCTATACTTCATCTTTGAAAAGAAAACCTTATTCATACACTCAACTGTAACTTAAAAGGAAATCTGATTAGTGCATGATGTAAAATGTTGAGGAAATTCTTACCCTCAGCACAAATTATACACGGAGACAAGTTGGCTTGTATGAGAGATGAGAATATCGTCTTTCCAATTATACCAAATATGTTCTTTTTATTTGTAATCGTAAATACGTGATAATCGATTTAGTTAAAAAAAACCAACAGATTAAGAATCAGGAGTCATACAGTTGTGAAATTTACATAAATAGGTTAGTACCTCCTTTCCACCTTGCTTAGAAACTGAAAGCAAAGTTATTATCGCTAAACCTTAGTTTAGGAACGGTTAGACCCAAGTGCCGTGTCATAATTTTTGCAGTGTGGTATAACTCGTCAGGGAAACGAGTTTGACAATGGCAACCGATGTCTGGAATTGTATCGGGAGATATATTGTATCCCTTTTGTTTTCTTAGGAACTTGGGATCTCTACGATTGATGTTGTTGTATTGATCTACGGCCGTGCGTCAGCCCTGATAGACATCGGCCAACCTGAGGTAATGCACTGATCTACAGCAACTTTATTGATCTACTAATGCAGAGGTTCACAAAGTGGGGTCCGGGGACCCCTGGGAGTCCTTGAGGTGGGGGGTTAATTTCACTAAGAATGTATTCACTAGAAGTTGGCACAATGGGAAAATGTATAAGAATGACTATTCTGTTTATAGGTATCTCTGTTATCTCCCCACCTTCGTACAGTATAGACAGTTATGGAATTCTGGACTAAATAATATCTGACAAACCAAAATCATCTCTGATTGTGATCCCTGTGACCTGTATCAAATGGGGTTCCGTGGCCTGTCGCGTATATCGAACGTTGGGTTCCTTGACGTGGAAAAAGTTTGAGAACCACTGTGCAGTACTAATCTATATTACATCACATCCTGTGTAGTAGTAAATGTCACCTTGCCTCAGCTAGTGACTGCGAGGGCTGAACAGTATATCAATTTAAACGTTGTCGGCTTAAGGAACGTAGACCTTAAGCTGACAACGAGGGATGGACCGTGTGACAGCTTGAAAAGCCAGCTGACAGGAGGAGCTTACCGGAGCTGTCATGGGTTTGCAACCAATTGCATTAGGGGTATGACACTTCTAATTCAAAATAGAACATAATGACCGTTCAACAATCAAACTGCAATGTAGGGAGCTTAGGTCAACATCACATCCAGTATAATTTCCATTTACCCCCATTCTAAACAACAATAGTTTTACTCAAAAGTTTTACAACCAACATGGTTTTATTGCACATGAAACAGAGCCTTGTGGTTTTGAACTTACTTTTATAACTACTTATACCATGCCCCTGATTGTAATATCTACATATGACCATCTGCGCCAGCATGGCTAAGAAACTAGCCATCTGATTTACCTCCCTATTGAACAATATTGTTTTTGTTTTTTTCAACACAGGAACTTGCTGCGGCCCTAAAGGACTTCGAAAATATCAAAGCATATGAGGAGAGGAAGTTTCAGTGTCTGGTCTTCTACGGTATCGGGAAGGTCTATCTCAAGGAGAACAGGTAGCGACAATGCAACAATCGCTGTAGCTGCATGCCATCAGTTTGTCAGCATTTCCACCTGTAAGGGTGATTTCTGATAGAAGATAATTAATATAGCCGGGGGAGATTGATTAGACAACCACTACTAGTTAATTTCAGGCATTTATTATGGCAAGCTCGGGTCATGTCTGCACGCAGGCAGCACGGAGAAGGACAAAGGCAGTGTAGAATGAGTTTGTTTTAATACAGCATAAACTGCATGTCCACATGTCTGGTTTCTCTCACCATTCTAAACCATCTCTAGGAAGATGATTAGCTTGTTGGCTTAACGACGATGTTACCTTAATGATAATGATGGTCACCTGATGAAGTGGTAGTTCATTACACCGAGATGTTCAGTGATGAGTCGGGACAAACATGACTTCATGGCCCCATGACCTATGGACAATTATGTAGATATAGAGAGATTATAAAAATCATATCGCCACTACAAGTGTGTGGTCTCGTAACACGTCTCAATTAACTTTACAGATTCCCAGTTGCTTTGAGACCGTTTTCAGATTCACTGCAAATGGTTAAGAATCAAATAACGCCTGGTAAACTCACTTGGCCTGCGACAAAAGAGATTGTCAAAGAAACACAGCCAGACTATTTGAAGGTAATTATCAAGATGTTTTTATTGCCTCTAATGCACAAATTGTAATGGCAGAATTCATTTAGGAAGGAACAAAAGGGTGCAAAAATGAATCCGTGCATCATATTTCGTACTTCCCTTTTTAAGATAATTTAAATTTAAAATGTTCTGTTTGGATAGATTTAGCCTCAGTCTTTGGGAAATGAGTAGATCAGTTTGAAATATTAAATCTGTGTTTCTGTTATCCATTAGGACCTTCTGGAGAAGGCCATAGAGACCTGCAGATTCCCCCCTATTCCTGATGCTGTCTGTCGTCATCAGAATTGCGTCGGCCATTCCAAAGTTGAAATCTACTTCACTGATCCAGATTTTAAGGTAAAGGTCGCCATAAATAATGTTAAAGGGAAAATTATATCCAAGGACGCCTGTTACTCGGGAGTGGAAGACGGAAAAAGCGTTTGAGGTACCAGACATGCATCTGCTTTTTATCCTAGGGTTTCATTCGAATGATATGCTGTCAAAGCTGCACAGTGGAGTACCATATTAACTGTTGGAAAACGCTCAAGACGGTGTCATTCTCCGAAAGGAATGAGAAGGTAATGAATGCCCAAATGCCATCAGAACATTTCACACGTGCGCATCGTGACATGCGATGCTTATTTCTTGATATTTTTCCCCACACAGGATTTCCTGCAAGAACCATGCTTTACTCCTGACTGTGAGGGTAAAATCTGTAGTATCAAAATCTATGGCTCAACAGGCCTCGTCAAATGTTAAAATATTTCCCATAGAGAATACATCAGCTTATGGTATTTGATAGCCGAGATACCCAGAAATAATATTGTGATATTGAGGTATTTACTCCTTTCCCCCCCCATCAGTATGAGACGGTCATCAGAAAATCTGAGGTTCCGAAGAAGATGAGAGTAAATCAGAAATGCACAAGGTGAGACAAAATGAGCTCCGTGTCATTGTGAATTAAACACAAGCTGATGTGATCCAATATGCGCGTGTGGAACATGTTTCATGCTAATCGCAGTCTGTGCGGTCTACGTGGCGTCAACGGCGATACTGCACAGTTGTGGCCTGGGGTGACTGCGCGCGAAGGGTCTCCCAGCCTCCCAAAGATTTGTTGTAACGATGCGGATGGGGTCAGTGTGGACGGGGTCAGCGCAGACTGCCACGGTGACGGAACGTGCGCTCCGTTCTTCGAGGCGCAGTAACTGAAACAACCAGATGTGCGCAGAGCCCACGTGCGCACGCTGTCGACATCGCGAAAAACCGCACAAACTGCAAGAAGCATGAAACGTGTTTAAGGTTTCATCTGGCATATATTCACTTATTCCGGGACTGAATTGCTCCCGTCCCGTGTGTTTACCCGTAACGCTTTTATAGGTAATGATGAAAATGTGTAGAATGGAATTACAGTGAATCGAACTGTTGTTAAAATGCAAGATTTTATGACACATTGAATATTTGCATAATCAGAATCCCTTACCCAATACGATATTTGAAATACTTATTTTCTGAGGAAATGGATAACACCGCCAGGTGAACGTGCCCAGCCCTCTGTAGTCTAGTAGCTCTCGCTATCCTCTTCGTCTCCAGGGTACACGGAACACACATTCAGTCATACACACACACACACACACACACACACAATACATCAAAGTCTATAACTGGCTACTGGCATATTAAAATTGATGGTGTACTTTTGAAAGTATCTGGTGTTTATTTCTTTTGGTTTTTTTTTACGATCACACAGGTTTGATTAGAATTTGGAGAAGTTCTAATGATGATGTCACAGTGGCTAGTGAAGCAAAAAGAAACTCACTTGAAAGGGTTAAAATTGAAAAAAAAAATCTGTTCTTTATTATATTAAATTTTTTCCAGTCTCAAGAAGTTAAAATCCAAGGAAGATCGCAAGCTGAAGAGAAAGCAACGTAGGCAAGCATCTCAGGATAACCAAGGCATGAATGAAGACACTTCGCCAGAGAAGAATACGGTGGCCAAAACTCAGGAGAAAGGTACTGCCGTCTTGGCTCCCCTAATGGTCGATATTTTCACCCTGCTGCACACACTGACCCACCCGAATCTGTGATGTCATTGTGCCTCTTTTTTTATTTTTTATTTTTTTTTTATTTTATTTTATTTTTTATTCTCCCTCTTCTTGACAGACCTCCAAAGAGGCACTATAACATCACAGGTTGTGGTGGGACAGAGTGTGTGTGTGTGTGTGTGTGTGTCCAACTGAATAGCATTTTCATTGTCTACTAACAGATCTCCCCTTGACTAGTCGTAACCCCCATTTCCCCCCACCCTTTTTTATCAGATGACCGACAATGTCACCAACTCACCCGGTCACTCAAACATTCATTCATTCATTCATTCATTCGCTCCCGGTTCGCCACTCTGCCCGTAGTGGCTGCACACAGGCATCAGTCCATGATGATGATGATGACGATGCGACGACGAAGCCTCGCATCTATAACACTGTGTGTGTGTGTGTGTGTGTTCCCCCCTGTGTGGTTTCCCCAGCCTCCTCCCTGTGGCAGCTGTACAGGGACCGCGTCCTGCTGCAGATCAGCGAGAGCCGGGAGCTGTTCGCCGAGGAGACGGGTCACGACGTGACGGCCACGATGACCAGCCTGAGGCCCTGGATGGAGCTGGACCAGCTGAGGGGCA
>OMKL01047647.1:2869-13573 GCA_900302295.1 Parasudis fraserbrunneri
CCCCACTGCCAGGAAACACTTTAAAACCATCAGCATCATTTCCATCTTCATCTCTCACCAGGGAAAAGCTGCTCAGTGACTGTGATTAGCATCAAATCAAAGGTTGTGAACAAGTGCTTTGCTATTGTCATTCCCTAAAACATGACTTCTCAACTTGTTCTTTTTTTTTATGTTCTGTGCTGATTTTGTTACAAATGACCAGTGATAAACTAAATGGTGAAATTTAGATTTTAAGAAGAAAATGAAATGAAAATAAAATACATCTAAACACTGGATTTAAGGTCCCGGTACTTAATTGTGGAAATATTTTGACCAGCAAAACCTTGAAACATTGCTACAATTAATTTTTGGGAGCTTGAATCCAGTGAGTGGGTATATTTTTTCCCTCTTGTTTTAAAGTCTTTTATAATAATAATAATAATAATATCCTGGCCTAAAACATGCTGGGTGGTCAAGGTTCTGCTCCTCTTGGAAATGGACATATTACACATGTATACAACTGAAAGAAAACAACATTTTGCTGATGCCTTATAAACAGGACGAATCTGAAAAAGAAGTGTCCCTCTCTGTCAAAAGGAAGATGGGAGAATGAATGAATGAATGAATGAATGAATGAATGAATGACAGCATGGTACACTGTTATACCTTGATGGTTGACAAAAAGGGTTCAACGTTGTACTTTTTGTCAGGCCTGTTATCTTTCTGTCACTGGTCAACATGTTATAATTTTCATAGGCTCTACATTGATGTTTTGCGACCGGTTAAATGCAGATTTTGAGCTAAACGTCAACCGTTTGATGTTTTAAAAAATGTCGGTTTTAATTTTTACATCAATGGTGGGTGTTTTCAAAATGAATGCGTCACATTGGCTTGTGTATTTCTTGGTACAGAAATATCAAAATAGGACGTTTAAAATGTGTGAATGGCTTGCAGTGTGGCAGATGCCCTGTAACGATATGTGGAACCGAGTGTAATCAAATCATGCAACGTGAGCGGATCTCCGTGGTTAATACAAATTTATTGACAAACAGTAAGGGTCAAATCACATAATGGAGATCTCTGGAGAGGAAAGCTGAAGGTGTCCCAGCCAGGGAGCGACCCTGGCCAGACCTCCTACTGGAACCCCAAATCGGGAGCTTTTAGGACACAGGAAATGGGGGGGAAGGGGGTTACAGAGAGTGGGGAAGAGGGAGGGGGAATACGGGGGAGGGGGAAATTCCCTGACATATGTCCATCCTATCTTTACCGCTAGAAAAATTAAAAAGGGTACATGTTAGTACCTTCTCTTAAAAAATAATTTGAACAAAAAAAAAAGGTAAGATATGTACAATAAAATTGAATATAAATATAAAACACTTCGGAGAGTACAGCCTTTTCATGCCAAAAGCTGAAATGAAAGTGATTTGAATGAAACTCTGATGATGGAGAGGAGAGGAGAGGATAAGGAGAGAGAGAGAGAGAGATAGAGAGAGAGAGAGAGAGACCATAAAACAATAACAAATTGAAGTTGTAAGTAATGACATTCAGACTGATATATAACATTGTAATGTAGCCTATCCCTGAAAATATGGAGGAAATGAGAGAGAGAGACAGACAACGATGCCACTTACAGTAAGGCTATTTCCAAACAGATTTTTATGCGTTCTCTATATCTTTCGGATTGAAGTGATAGGAAATGCATTCCCAATAACTACTGCTACTTATCCATGTCTCATTTTGAAAAGAGAACTTTGTAATGGTTCTTTTTCTTGTTTCTCCTTTTCATCTGCTGGTTGTCCTGCGAAGACCCACAGACTATAGAGATCAGTATACTTTTACTAGAGATTATATATAGAGATATTTTTGTACCAAAAATAAGATGTGGAACTGTACTAAATTGCAATTTGACAATCATTTTGACTTTTCTGATGCATCAATATTTTAGAACAATCAAACTTCAATGGGAGATGACCTGTGAATGTCTAGAGCATTATGACAACTGCCTATATGAGCAATGTATTTCATTTGAGATGTTTAAATATATATATATAACGTTTAATGTTATGAATGTACAGTATGTAGGCTACTAGCTATCTATTCTAAGATAGTATTTTTAGATAGTATTTTTGCCTTTTTTGTTTGTTTGCATAAGCACGTCCTGTCACTTTTACGCTTTTTTTCTAGAGCACTGTCTGATCTGAAAAGCTTTGACTTAAATCAATCAAGTTGTATTTATAGCTGTTTGTGTGTGTTTTAATTATTATTATATATATATGTATGTATGTATATATATTTGTTTGTTTGTTTTTTTTGTTTTTTGTTTTTTGTTTCCATGACCCTGGAAAGAACAAAGATGAAAAGTCATCTTTCCCACAGACTATACATGGAATGTCTGTACATTAAATTATGACAAAGTAAATCAACGCTGAGGAAGTCTGACAACCACGAGACCAGCTGAGAGACCAGAATTGTGTTTCTTTTTTTGTTTTTGCTTTTGCTGGCGTCAGCTAAACCACTTGTATACAACCTCTAGAACAGAGAGAATGCCTGGCTCGCTTGAGATGACCTGAACTTAATTGGATGTTCGAGACGGTCCTATTGTCAGCTACTTGAGTTGTTTACTTCCATAAAGCTTGACTCAACCTTTTAATAGACAAAGGAATGCATCTAGTACAGTATGTGTTGCTTGGCAACAGGCTCAGATTTGTTTACATGGAGGATGGAATACAAAGAGGGAAGTCAGCCCCCTAGCGAAAGCTCTGTGAAGTTACCATGGTAAGAGCTCGTCTCTGGCTCCCTTCCCTACTCCTGGCCTCTGGTTAGGATGTCCGCTGGCAACCACGGAACCTCTCGGCTCCGGCTCCCATGGTTACCTCCTGCACGGCTAAAACTGGACACCTCCGATCGGCACTGATGGTCAGGTGAATTAAGTCTCATGGAGACTGGTTTCAATTCATTAACAATAACGCACACTGGGGAGATGGGAGTTCTTTGGCTGAACCGGTGGCTTCTTGTTTGACGACGATCCTGAAAGACAATCTTTGGAGAGTACTCTCTCTCTCTCTCTGTGAAGACACCCGTGGACACAGAGGAAATGTTTAATCGCTCATAGACTCTTCTTTGGCATATTTCCCACTAACAGTTAAAAAGAAGATCCATCCTAAAAGAGGCCACCTGGTTTTTAGAGGAAGTTGTGAGAGAGTTATCCCTGCTCAAAACTATTATATTCATTGAGCTGTCCAAGAGCATAATAAATAATGTGTGAATTCTCCGGTCATATTGCTTCTATTTATTATAAGGTGTCATCTGTCTGTTTGACCCTCTGACGAAAGACAGTTCCAGCATCCAAACGTTAGTCTTTGCACCTTATGATCAATAGAAGCAATACTTGGGTGCTCCAGTGCCTTCTTTGGGTGTAGTCTTTGTGAAGTTACCCAGGGACTCCTTGCTACAGTACTAGTCAGCCCTACTCTCGAGAGCAACGGGGGAGAGGCAGAAGCGTGGGAAACCTCTCCTGATATCAATGTGAATTGTGTTTTAGGGTGAATTTTCTCTTTAAAACTGCAGTATGTACAGCAAATAGTGTGAAGCACAGTGAAATCTCTTATAGGAGCCTCTTCTGGTCGGGGACACAACCAACGGGCGAAGAGAGTCTCAGATCTAGAGCGTAAAATGTGGACGCTGATGTTGTAGGCCTACGTGGACATGCAAGGAGCCTTCTTGGGAATCAGGACGTCATGGCATCCTGTAACACAGACGGGCCTACTGTACCGGAGCCGAGTGGAGGTGAAGCCACCCTGCCGTCATATGTGGTCTCTCTGGCACACACACACACACACACAAACAGTGAGACGCAGACGCATACACAGGCTAAACATACATGCACACATACAGCCTACTTTGAATGTTCCACAGAGAATGTACGACATGTAGCATGCAACAGTGTTCTTCACGCACCCGAGAACTCCAGGATCACGGCCGTGTCGCTCTTACATTCAGCTGCTGCTAATTTGTGTTTCCATGGCCTGTCTGTGAGCGAGAGACTCTAAAAAGACATAACATGGACTGACTGTAATGAAATCGATGGTGCCAACGTCTCTTCGATCAAACGCAGTTGAATAAAACATTGTTTTAAAAACAAGATGTTTTTTTTGGTTTTGTTTTTCTTAGGCTCTTCTTAATCTATGGCTACACCTGTGTTTATCTATAACAAGTCAAAATGTCTGCTGTGAGCCTGTTGGGTCATCTGGCATCATATTCTATAAGCTTCCAATAGGATGGCTAATCTTAGACCAGTTTGAGGTCACAAACCTACATTTTAGATAATACGATATTCACCTATATGTGTTGTTCTTTGTAGCCGTGTCAGAACATCTCATGAAACATTTTTGGTTCCCGACACACCAGATGATTACCATTGATTTAGAGTGTCCCCACCCACACGCCTGAGTTCAAATTCATGTGCAGGATGGCGGGGTCGCATTATACCCACTGAAATGTATCTTGTAATGCAATCTGACCAGTGTTTATAACTTGTATTCTTAGGAGCTGTACAGTGCGTGCTTGCCAGTGTTGCACAGCACATCTGTTCTGCCATAAATACTGTTTGGCAGTACAAGAGAGGAACACTGTGGCACTGGTGGTGCTTGGCACCACCTAGCTGTGAAGGTGTGTAACTACATCAGCGTGTTGTAGGGCATCGCTAGGGAAGTTTTATCAGTCAACCTTCCCTTGATAAATGAAAGCTAGTAAACCACAGAGAGCTAAGGGGCCAAACTGATGAACATGGGTGCACAGTAGAGAATTAATCAGAATGTATTCAGTAAAGAATCGCACAAGTGTTTCTACTGTACGTCTGGGAGTGACACTGGGTAGAATGAATGTTGTGATTAAAATGATTTGTACACAATCTCATTATTTCAACCTCTGGTTAACGAGATAATAGTGTAATGAAAATATTCCTCAATTCGCTCCTCAAAGACCTCTGGGGTTTGCTGACCTCCACTGCCGCATACCACAGACTACCTCAGTGGTCCTCAGGAGGTAAACACAACAGGGTCGTGTTTCAAAAACAACAGCCAAGAAGATTACACACAAGTACACAACCCACTCTCACAGGCCAGGCTTGGGGAGATTTTTTGAAGTCTTTTATTAACATACATCAGCACTTTAGCATGTCACAAAAGATCTTTGTGCTTATTTCAAAAAACAGCGTGTGAGAAGCGGACGGAAAAAGAAGGAAGAGAATTTGAGAAAAAGAGAGAAAAAAAATTTCAAAATGAAAAAAAAAAGAGATACATAGTAAAGAGAGAGAGAGAGACAAAAGGATTGGCTAAGCCTTGCTTTCAGGGACAAAGGGGGTAGTAGTAGTAGTAGTAGTAGTAGTAGTAGTAGTAGTAGTAGTTGTAGTAGTAGTAGTAGTAGTAGTAGTAGTAGTAGTAGAGCGAGAGTATTTCTCCTAGTAGTGTAATAGGGATAGAGTAATATCCACTACCAGGAGCTGTTCAGGGAGGGAGGAGGGGTAAAGTGTCAGGGCTGGGGTCGGTTTTAACATGTTCTCGGAATTCTAGAACTCCACAGGTTTCAATGGCTAGGTGTCATTGTTACATCATCATCAGAACGTTCAGTTCTCAAAATTCCGTCTCTCGCGCGAGACCGTACACCTGAAACAGGTTTTTAATTAAATCAGTGAGGATGTCGTTAAATAGAACCTGCGATTTATTTGGCGTAAATGATGGTTCATTCATTCTCCATCACCGGCAGTTCTTACTTGTAAAAGCTTCCACGTGACAAGCTTCTCATGCCACAGGTTTTTTTTTCTTTTTTTTCAGTATTTGAAATTAGGAGGAAATCAACTTCTGGACTTGAATTGAATTGAAAGTGAAATGAACCCAGCCCTGGAGGGAATACATTTAAATCAGATGGAAAGGCGCTTGGTTACTGTTAAAGATGCAGATTTGGGGACACTCTCTCACCAAGCAACAGGTAAATCTCATATACAGAGAGGAAGAAAAAAATAAACAGTGGTGTAACCAGCGGTTCTCAAACTGTTCTGTCTCAGGGACTGGTTGTCTTTTTTTTTGTCTTAGGGACTGGCATGTGAAATTAAGGGCCCACTTCAATTAGCACAACGCATTTGTTTATCTTAAATTACTAACTGGAGAGCTCGTTTCAGTACCAGCTAGTCAACAGACCAGTCGGTGACTTCCCAGGGACCTCCGCTGGTCCCCAAGGCCTTACTTTGAGAAACGCTGGTTGTGGTTGTGGGGATACACAGGTGTACAGGGAGTATGCTCAACTCTTTTTTTTTCCCGGGCGGAGTTCTCAACCGGTTTCGCACCGGGGTCCCGCATTTTTCCTTGCTCGTGAGGTCACAAACCCTACGTTTTCAGATAACATGGCCTGCGTTGGTTCTTCGCAGCTGTCTCAGAGCATCTCGTGAAACAGTTTGGTTCCGCCAGATCCTGCCAGTTGCAAAACACTGATTCAGAGTATCCACACCTACTGTATAAGCCTGAGTACAATTGAAAATGTATATGCAGGATGGTGGGGTCACATTAAACCCACCTCTCCTCAACAGTATTCCCACCTCCCCTCAGCGGTGTACCCACCGACTCGACTAGGCTACCACTACACCACTGCAGAAAACGACGGTGAGGACATCAATGTGCAAACCTCCTCACAAATACCAGTATATCATTATCTCTTGTCAAAGGGGACATCTCCAGAAAGTCCCATCGCAAAACAAGCCTCAAAACGCTTCCACCAATCAGGGTCAAAGGTACAAATAAGTGTTAGTCATGAATTGTAGTTTGGTATTGAGATTAATAAAAATCAAATCGGTCAAAGCTATTTACACGGAAATACTACATTGGTTCGTCATTCTTATTGCTTCTGCGTTCTACTCAAAGCTGCGACGTGACGGATGACATCTCAGAATCAAAATTGGAATTTAGATTCGGAACCGAGGCACGGACGAATTCCAGAGTGCGTCTAAGCTTGAGAGGGAACAGGAGTCCATGGGAGTGGGGGGGAGGAGGCGTGTCGCTAGGAGGGGAGACGTTAGCTAAACTCCAATCAGCGGGGATCTTTCCCGTGACCTACAGCGCACCGCCACGCGGGAGTAGATTCTCACGGAAAAACCGGCCCGGCGAGTAGCTCTCGAACACGAATATTAGCGTCTTCGACCGTATAGAACTTTAGAACTCATTCAGGACTTTAGAAAGCACCTAGAAAATTCCAGTAACTTTGGTGAAAATGTCTCATCCGACAGTCCCGACAGTCTGACTGGAATTTAGCCCTGCTATCAGTCACTAATTAGGAAGACAGAAAAAAAGACAGTCTAAAGCCATGTTGGGGAGAGCTGCACCGTTTGGGGACAAATAAAATAAAATAAAATCTAAACATCACAGAAAGGAAGGCGCTACTAAGGAAACGGGATTATACCATGGATGTTCAGAAAGCATTCCTAAAGAGTTATAGTGGCGATGCTACATCTAACTTCATATCGGATATACAGATTATACGGTGTGTTAAGTAAAACCTCTGAGACAAGGCATGAACAAGGAATGAAGAAACATCTTTTTTTTTCTTCTTTTTCTTTTTTTTTTCTTTCAGAAAATAATAGTACAGAGGTAGTCCAGCCATGGAGTTACTGTACACATAATACATGGTAGCGTCTAGAGATCCCGTCGCCCCCCCCGGGAAGGACGCCATCGGGCTGTGGTCTGGGGAGGAGGGCCGTCGCTTGTCTGCAAAGCCGCGAAGCCGTAACCCGTCATCATTTTCACCTAAAAAGTCATTTGTAAACCTATCCCCTTACCTCAACCCTTACCGTAACCCTTAACCTCGACCATCCCCGCTGTCTACGCGTTAAAAAATACATTTTGAAACATCCCTCCGGGCAATGGGATCTAGACGCCACCATAATACATCTGGAGACATCTAGAGGTGACCGTGTGAACAACACTGTGTATTAATAAAGGGGGGGAGGGAGTAATAAAAAAAAAAACATCAAAAAAACATTGAAAAGCAAATAGACTGTGTGAAGCCCAGTAACCTACAGGCAGAGAATGTCTCTCTCTGTGAGGAAGTGTTACAAAGCAAAGATCTCAAAGCGGCTCTCCACCCACCTCAGCACAAGACACACTGTATCTGGCATGTTTTACAGCTCTGGGCTCACGCGCACACGAAGCCTCTCCGAGAGTAGGAGTGCTGATCTGAAGTCAGTTGACTGGGAACACACACACATACACACACACACGCACGCACACACACACACACACGTATCTCCATGACCTCATTCGATCTGACAGACTCGAAGCAGATCCTAGATCAGTACACCCACGCCGAGAGGCCTCGTGAATACGGCGTTCCTCCCGGCTCTGAAACCGCCGTGCCCAGACGGGGAGCTCGAGTTTGCCAAGAGATTTTCCTTCAAATGTCGGTAATGCTACATTTTTCTTCATTAAAATTCTGCTCAGTGAGCCTATATTACCGTCCAACCTCGTGCAAATTGGGCTTCGGCAAGCAAGCATAATGAGTTTGCCGACTCTCTCTCGGCTCGGTGTGACCGCTGTCCAGCAACCAAAGTTTTAGTGTGCCTTGGGATTTTGTTGATATTCCGCCGATAAGAGTGTCAGTACGACAAAGGTTGAGAGCCACTTTTTTACAGGTAGCCCAGCGGCTGACTCAAGGCTGGTTCATGGTTTGCGCGGCACAACGAAGGCTTGAGCATTCGAGCTTCTCACGCTAACATGACGACAGTGCACTTGGCCATGAAGGGGAAAAAAGCAGGAGAAGACAAACGCGAACGTTCTTCAGTTACTTTCAAGAGGCGCATTGGCCGTGCGTGCGACCCTCAAATGCTCTAGTTTTTTTTTTAACCGCACAAAAAAAAGAGAGCAACCTGCTGCCTGGTTCCGCAAGGACCATGAACCAACCTTAACTGTCCTGGAACCATGTTTCCCAGAAGCATCTTAAAAGAGGAATACCAGCGAATTTAAGAAAATCACAACATGTTATTCCTGTGGTCTAAAACAGCCCGATTTATAAACATGGACAACTCTCTCCCAAACTCAAAACCCAGAAAACTTAAAATTTTGAACCTGTGATGTCATCGGGATGTTAAAATAGATGGAGCTGCTCCACAATGGAGAATGAATTGGGAAAGATGGTGATGGTGAATGTGAATGCACCGACTCAGAGGAATTTTCAGGAGACAAAGGTACATTTTCTGATTCAGAACTAACTATTGATTAAAGCTCATTCCGGTATAAAAACTTGAACAAGTGTTGTCTGTGGAGGTGTCTATGGAGGATATACATCCTGACGTCATCACAGGTTCGAATCTTAGTTACTTTTCTGGTCCCTGGCTTCGGGGAAGAGTTGTTCGTGCTCACAATTATTGACTGGAACGCCCTGGACCATAGAAATATCACATAAGAATTCTTGAAATGAATGTTAAAAAAAAAAAAGGTAAAAAAAAAGTATTCCCTTTAGCACTAAGAACACCTTTAGTCCATTGTGAGTTAATGTGACAAAGAATCCTTGAGCTATGATGCCTTTGATAAACCAATCACATCTAAGTCGAAGTTAGTGTGAACTTCACCAAGTGTTCTAGATACAGATATTATTATTGCCTAGTACTTTTTATTACAGGACTTTACAAAACAAAGACTACCGCTATTGCCACTAATATCCAAAAGCTCCTGAATATCAATCCTAGTATAGTTTTTTTTAATTTTTTAATTTATTTTAATTTAATTTTTTTTTTTTAAATCAGGTAGTCAAAATATACATCATTCCACCTCCCCCTACAACGACTTCAGTTTCATGCAGGGAGGGTGCGTCAACTCAACAAGACAATGACAAATAAAGTTTCCTTTTTTGAATTGGCACAGAGCAAAAGCAGTAGGGTACTGTAGGTAGTCAGCTATAGAGTTGTCTTCACTTCACTGGGCTACGTGTGCGAGTATAATATCAGAGCCTTTCTATAACTATCCTATTTTACACCGTACACCAACAGAACAGCCGGAGTTCAGTTTCTACTAATCTTTCTTAGGTCCCCCTACTCCTAAAGCTACCTTCCATTCCCTCTCTTTCTCCCCTCCCACTCTTTCCTCCATCCCTCCATTTGATAGGGAACAAATGCTCCTCTGTACAAAGCACTAGAAGACACTTTTTTTTTTTTTTTTTTTAGGTCCTGCTGTAACATTCTGTACTTTTCCACTCGCACTCCTCTCTCCCGGTGAAGCGTTCTGGTGTTCCAACTTCAAGGCCTTTTTGTAAAGAAAATGCATGGGAGGGCTCTCTCTTCCCCTCCCTGATGAAAAAGTACCATGGTATCTCCAAAAGAGCATCATGGTATTTCCCTCATTTTTTGGTCACTACCATCATGGAGGTGACCAAAAAAAAAAAAAAAAAGACGCAAATACCATCTGTAAATTGGACAATACCACGGTATTATTTAAGTACAAAAGTGGACTTTCACCATGGCAGTAGAACGGTAAATTATTTATACAATGGCCGGTACCATGGTAAAACTGAAAATAGCATCAAACTACCGTGATACTATTTTTTTGTAAGGGCTCTCCCAACAGGAGAATGGTTAACTTTATTGGGGAAATGTATAGAAAGCAAGACTTTATATACAATATCCTACAAAAAAATAAATAAAAACTACCTGCACTCTGAGCATCCTGGTGGTTTGATGAGCTAAGTCGT
>OMKL01047660.1:0-10650 GCA_900302295.1 Parasudis fraserbrunneri
TTAAAAAAAAAAAAAAAAAAAAAGCAAGGACCTGGCATGAGAAACAAGAAAGCCTTGCAGCTTTGGTTAAATCATTTGTATTTCCTAAAACAATTTATAAAAATCAATTTACTGTCCTAGAAAACCAAGGACGTTTGTGAAAATGTATTAGGAACATCCAGTATCTGCAGAGTCCACTCTCAGCACATAGCCCTGACATTATAGAAATATTCATCTTGGTTGCCATGGAGCTCTACCTTCCATTTTTCATGTTCCTCAACCTCCTCGCTCCGGTACAGTCAACATGAGCCATTTTCAAAAGCTGCTTCATCTTGGCCAGGATGTCTCCACATTCCTATTTTTCATCCCCGTGGTGGACAACATGCCAACATTATACCCTATAAATCTACGGGAAACATTCAATGACGCGTTCGATTTTTTTCTTGAGCTGCATCTGTTGACAGAAGATGCATTGGTCAGAGGAACTGTTGAAAAAAAAAAAGAAGATGGTATTTCCCAAAACAAAACAGACATCACAGGGGCAGCACAGGGCTTACAAGTTTCAGCTGAGGGTCTGGACTTTGGACAAGATCCCGATAATTACAAAATAGATCAATCCTTTTTTTTTTTTTTTTTTTTGGTGAAACACTTCGAAGACTCTTGAATCTTTCTGGCTCAAAAAAAGACCAGGACCAATCATAGTGTTCAAAAACAGTGAGTGGCAATCGTGCCCCTTGACATTTGTAGCCTTTTGACATAGCCTAATTCAGGGAGTTTGAAGCGATTTGCCAACAGCCACCGTGAAGATCACGCCTTACAAAACGTAGCAGGGGGAAAAATCAGCAATGAAAGAACTCTTCATACTTAACCTTTTCGGTTACCCTTCTAGGTTCAGCACTTGTCTTGGAGTCATGGTTGCAGATTATTGAGCTGTTCTATAAAAACATAAACGTGACATTCACTTTTTTAAATTGTTTTTTGTCCCCACTGTAAATACTATGCCTGTCACTGACGAGACGAAACCTGACTTTAACAAGCTTTCCCCACATGGCCACCCCGTTGCACCCAGGAAAGTATGAGATGTTAAGTGGGTTATCATTCTTTATTTACGTTTTGTTATGGTTTCATATGTTTTTCAGCCTCAGGACATGTTTTTGTTCACACTATATGTGATAAATGGACTTATTGTGTAAACAATTGTGTTTCCCTCGCTGCTAGATTGCACTTTTAACTGTTGCGGATTTTTCTATTGACCTTGCAAGATGATGGGTTTGTCTGTCTATAGTACTGGGAATTAGGGGGAAAAAATATCTTTTACAAATCAATTCTTTCTGCTGCAGGCAATGTTGTGTTTTCATCACCATAATCATATTGATTTTGGTAAACACTCATATCTTTAGTGTTGTTGTTGTTGTTGTTGTTGGAATGATATACAGCCATCATCTTCGGGACAGCATTTTGCACAGCTGGAAATCATTTACTGTTTGGCTAATGATTATTAATAAGTACTGTGTGTTCTGCTTCACTGCAGTTTTACTCACACACTAACACCTGAAAGTTTTATTTTTGTTTGTTTTATTCATTCAAGGATATGGTTGGTAAGGTAAAGGAGCCATTTTAAGGTTAGGCATGTAGTAATTAATGAAAACATCTCTCTCTCTCTCTCTCTCTCTCTCTCTCTCTCTCTGTGTGTGTGTCAGTGGTGGAAAAAGAACACAAATCCTTTGCTTAAGTTGAAGTCGGTAAAACCCCAAATAGTATGGTAAAAGTCCTCCATTCAAATACTACTTGAATAAAAGTATGAAAGCAGTTGACACAGTATGAACTCTACTAAAAGGTCTTATCAGTAAGATACATGTATTTCATTGTTTGGAATGTGAACCGTGTAGACTTGAACTATTTCGTGGAACAAGCATATAATGGAAAAAGAGGCTTTAGGCTGTGGTATCTTTTCATTTTCATAATTTCGCTGAACTGATTTAGTACTACAAGGAATAAACACTAACATGGCTTATGTACACAGTGCAGAGGGTGAGAGAACAGAGATCAGCAGATGTCTGCAAACAGATTAAATATTATGGTATTGTGGGATCGCGTAAATGACGAGACGAGAGGCGAAAGTGCGGTTGAGTCCGTCTTTACAAATCTCCCAACAAATGAAAGCTACAGATACAAGAGCGACAGCTCCGTAGTTTCTTGCAATCTAAACACAACAATAACAACCTTTCTCAATACTTCCTGATTATACTTACGATTCCCTTCACCCCGCAATAACCCACCTTCTTATTGGTTCCTAGCACTCTCACCCTTAAAGGAACAGCAGTCCCTTGTGAATGTCTCCCAGTGTCTCTATATTGTGTATCCCCACAGTATTGAATATAACCCTATACTCATGAATAAATACACACACAAGATGAAGAGAGCATAATCAGCTGCTACAATAATACACCATGGCCCCTCTCTCTCTCTCTCCCTCCCTGCCCACTCTGAGAGACAGAAGAGAACATCTCTGCAGAGACTTTGCTTTGCTCTCCACCACCTGAAATCAGCCTAACCAACAAGAAACCACCTACTCCTACAGTAGGCCTACAACTTCCTAAAACAAGAACTCACCAAAGAGTTAATGCCTTTAGCATCTCAACAGCACTCCATCCCTCAATATTGCATCGATTTGTTGTTCATCCATCGCAGTATCTTTGTAAATATCCATGTATTTCAGTCTAATTGTAACTACCGTTTGAGTTTTCAGTAAACTTGAACGATGGGACATCAAATACTCATTCAGGAGTACTAGCTTCACGTTATCAAATGACTAGGTGACTGGATAGGTTGAGAACTCGGATTAATTGAAGGCTTTCTCAATTTTATGTCAAAACTAGCCAAATTGTTAGCCTAACTTACCCTCATTGTCTGTGAATCGTCAAAAAAGGTCAAATACGTCATCAGTATGCACCCAAAATATAACAAAACTCCCTTTTAAAAAAGATCCGCTAAATTACATTCCAAGTTTAAAACATTAAGAAGTTTAAGATATTGTCCAAATGACACAAAAAAACACTACAGCATTGACAGATATTCATATTCAGAATGTTTAAAAGGATTTTCATTCGGAGTCCAGTTCTCTCTGGCCTGAGATAGGCTTTGGGTGGCATTCTCCTTAAGAACCACTGACCATGAGTGACAGGTTTGAGTCATTTGCTTCATTGCCTTCATCACTGTAGTGCAGTGTAGCTCCATCAGTGCTTTTGTACTAGTCTGAAGATACATTTATTGTGAACGAGCTTTAGAGAGAAGGCAAGTCTGCATTTGGCTAATGTTAGTTGAGTTGACAATGTAATATTTTGACTTTTGACTCTCTCAATGTTCACTTTACTGTATAGTGGACATTCTACTGTAAATACCTATTTCACAGAGAGGAAAGTGTCATTTCAATACATATATATCTAACAAATAAAGTAAAGAGTGACAACATTTGTGTCTTAACTTATTTGAATATTAGGTTGCCTGGCAGGGCATGTAGCTATCTAGCCAACATTTACTGTAGACAACTAGCTTAATTATGCTTATGATGCATGTGGAAACCACACTAGCAAACTGGCATGTGTTGGCTAGTATTCCTTCTCACCCACCACCTTTACCTTACAAAGAAGCATTTTTATGTGCAATATTTCGATTTGTGTGATTAGAAACGCATATCAATCACTTGGAATTTGTAAGTTATTCTTTTCTTTCCAAAACTAAACAGTGCATCTTTAATAAAAGCTAGTCATTGTGTTTTTTGCTTGTTTTCCTTTGAACAAGATGCTTTATTGAGTCCATCCTATATATTAAAGGGGCACAACACCAAAAATCAGTGCTAATTTATTTTGCACATAATCACAACAGTTTTGCATACATTTATTTAGTTTAACATTTATTGAGATTGATTATGTCCTCCAGTGATGTCATCAGAGGACACTGAATTTGTGTGTTGTGTTAACTATACTCTATTGCAATCCTCATCACTATTATCACATATCACTATTTTGTTTATCATCTCATTGAGCTGTAATTAACAACACAAGGATTCAGTGTGTTTACAGTTTTGGAATATGTTTGAGATTATGTGCAAAATAAAGCAGGTGTTTTCAGGATGTAGTGGCCCTTTTATTGTAATTCCCTCAGAAAATAAAGATTTATTTAATTAATTTACTCATTCACCACCTTGGTTAGCTATTGTGCCAGTAAAGAAATATACATACACTATATGGTATATGCTGTGGGTGATCACAGTTTCAGATATTTAGGGATTTTGTGGGGGGGGTTAGCTAATGTTGCCATTTAAAGCTAGTCATTGTGTTTTTTGCTTGTTTTCCTTTACCATCCAATTTTCCTTTCCAATTACTTGGACCCCTATGCTTGCAGCTTTATATATATATATATATATATTTATTTATTTTTTTATACTTTCTGGCCTCGTTTCCTACAGTTTAAACCTGTAGTCTACCAGCAACAACTCTTTTGAAACTGCCTTGCTTTTTTCCTTTTTTCATTTAACACACAAACACTGGCACCACGCCACCAGCCCCTATAGTGCTAATTGCCTGCCCATCCTAATCCCAAGCACTGAACCTCTCCCCCCACCTCCTGCCATCAGTACCGCATGGCAGACATCTTGTCAATCTCAATAATGGGAGGGCGTTGTGGATCAGCCCCAGTGGGTTTGCCCCATCAGGATAAACAGGCAGGGTGGAACACGGGTGGTCTCTGAGGACCTCGGTCCCTCCTCGCCCCCAAAGCTGCTTGCATGCAGCCGTGACGCCATGCCCCCTTATTAACTCGGATACCTTTTGATGTGTGTGGCACGTCTCCAGCTGTTGCGCAATATTCATCAACCGCCCATCCACCCACTCACCCACACATACACATGCATATATATATATATATATATATATATACAGTATGTGTGTGTATATATATACACACTCACACAAACATACAGGCATTTCCCCAGGGGATACTTGCATTAGGATGCATTAAACATCCTCTCATCATAGAGCCAGGATGATATGAAGACCTGTTCTCCATAATCCTGGCGGCAATTGTTTATTGTTGCTTGGGTATTTTCACCCTGAGGAGAGGCGCCTATGGTACAGTGTACTGTGGGGCTTTTGTGTCATAATTTGTTGCTGATGTTAACGAGATGCCTTTCCTCCGGGTCAAATGAGGGGCCTATCGCTAGGATTAACTGCTGGAGAACCTTGGCTCAAGTTGTGGTTCGTAATAATGAATAATCTTTTTGTTCACTTACTAAATCTTAATCTTAAATCTACGCTCACATTCGTGGAATCTTTGTCGCCTTGGCCCTCGCCCCTCTGGGGAATCCCTATCGAAGCCATTCTAAATTTATAGCAATCTCTGCCAAGAGGCTGGAATTGTGCAGTTAGGATTCTTTCAAATAGGGCTGACTCCGGAAATTCGACTGCTCGATTGTTTAGTCGATGTGCTCTTGTCTGACCAAGAATGTATTGGTTTCTGTTTTTTATCTATTTAATTTATTATAAAGGAGTGATTACTGTGTGCAGTGTGCTACCCCTACCAGACGTCTCCATTCACTGTATGGGCATTGGGCATCAGCCCATACTCCAGGGTCACGTGAGTGCAACTCATTAGTAAAGGCGTCATGGACCGTCATACAGATAATTTACAAGCATACAGAAGGATAATGAATCGTCTGGATTTGCGCCGTGTAGCAATGGTATAGTGTTAGACCCAACTAGTTTTGTTGGCACCGAGTTGGGCTGTCAGAAAACGAACCGTGAGTTATTGTCGTTTAACCTACATTTTTCTCACAACTGCTTTAACACTAGAAGCGCCAGGCTCTCTACACTTGCGCTGCAGTGGGGATTGACACCCAGTTGTGTTAGAAATCTGTCTCAACTGCAGTAAAACACATTAACTAAACCTAGTTTAACATTATTCATGTTCATGCAGTCATGTTATCAATGTGTGTATTGACCAATCAATTGGAAGGAAAAATTTACGACTGCCAGTTGACCGAGGTTTTCTTTGGTCGAAGACAGCCCTACTTTCGCATATGTGCTTATTTCATGTAATTGTGGCAAGGTTGTCTCATTTCAGTTTGTTGCAGCACCCCCTATTCCCTCACACAAAGTGACCCTCATGCACCTTTAAAGAGGTTTAGAATTAACATTCTCACAGGAGCTGTCAACTTTGTTCAAAGACAGGAGTAATGCCTGGGCATGTGCTAGGTGCTCAGGGGATCCTCAACATTGGCTTTCTTTTAGACAACTTAGCAATAAATGCACTGCAGCTGTGAGAAAAGCTAAATGTGATTATTACTTTGATCTAATTATTAGTTCCTACTCAAACCTGGCTAAATTCTGGAATGCAGAAAACTCAAACAAAAATAAAACATCTAATTCACTACCCACACATATTAAAATTGATGATTGTGTGATTTCTAATCAAAATTAAGCCTTCAATAGGCACTTTGCAGATGCTAGGCATGTATTTGATAGGGAATATACACGGCCTCTTCTTATTGATGTTGATTGTGTGTGTGTGCCATGGGCCATGCCTTTCAATTCTCCTTCTGTCCCTTTTCACTTAATGATGTACTTGATGCTTTGCAATCCATAGATCCCAGGAGTTCTACTGGTGAGGATAAATTGGATAGATTTTTTCTAAAATTGTCTGCTTCAATTATCACTGAGCCATTAACTTCCGTTTCAATGGGCAAACTTCCTAGTGTTTGGAAATCAGCCCATATGATTCCTTTACATAAATTAGGTGTTAGGGAGGATTTAAATAATAGCCGTCCAATTTCCAAACTTCCTTGCTTAGGGAAAGTCCTGGAATATTTGGTGAATAATCAACTCAAGTTCTTTGACACCACTCGATACTAAGTCCACACCACTCAGGATTCAGAGCAAATCACAGCACAATTTCAGCCATCATGTTAGTCACAAATTATATTATTACAGCTTTAGATAAGAAGAAACATTGTGCTGCCGTCTTTATTGATTTTTCAAAAGCTTTCGACACAGTCGCTCACCACCTGTTCTTAAAAAGATAATCTAGTATTGGTTTGGATAGAGTTACATGTAATTGTTTCATGATTATTTGTCTAAGAGGTGTCAGTGTGTGAAGTTGGGTCAAGCTCAATCTGAATTTTTTCTCAGTAACTAAAAGTGTGCCACAGGGTTCAATTTTGGGTCCTGTTCTTTTTACTATTTACACTATATTAATTATATTGTTTCTTCCTTGAATGGTTGTCAAGCCCACCTGTATGCTGATGATATTATTGTGTATTGTATCACTGACTCTGTACAGTTGGGCAATGAGAACTTGCTGCTGTCTTTTAATGCTCTCCAAGAAGCTCTTATTGATCTTAAATTGGTTCTTAATGCTAGTAAAACTAAATGTATACTGTTCTCTAGAGCCAGAAATATTGATTATTATGGTGTGCAAATATCTACTGGAAGTGGTTCTAGCATCGAGAGAGTCACTGAGTATAAGTAACTTGGCATGTGGCTCAATGAGAAATTTACATTTAAATACCATATAGACTACCTTGCCTCCAAGCTGCAACAGAAAATTTGCTTCCTGTACAGAAACAGAACCAGCTTTCCTTAGATTAGTAGGAAAAGGATTGTTGAGGCAGTTTTCTTATCAGTGTTGGACTATGGTGATGTAATTTATAGGCATGCTGCAGCCTCAACCCTTCAACCCCTGGACTCAGTCTATCACTCTGCCCCCAGATTTATCACTGGTGATAGTTCTGATACTCACCACTGTGTGCTTTATGATAAGAGAGGCGCAAACAGAGAGACGCAACAAGCATTGATATTTGATTATTTTTAAAGACCTTATTGGCAAGCTCCTTACGCCTCAATGTTGTTGGAATGGGATTTTGGACCCTATCAAACTCACTCTCTGGCTTGTGCTTAGGGTCCCCCGAACGCAGTCTGAGCGTGGAAAGTCAGCCTTTTATAAGTGCCCCAGCTTCCTGGAATGATCTTCAGCTTACGTTTAAGGTCAATTCCTTTTTATCCTATGGGCAGTTTAAAACATTGACCACAAACCTCCCTGCCTCGGTGTGTAGCTGTTTGTATTTTAATGTTTTTATTTAGCCTTATTTTTCGTACTTTTATTTGTGGCTTTCTGTTTTTATGTAAGCTCGTCATCACTGTAAATTAGTGTAACTTGGTGTCTCTTGAGTTAAAATAAAGGCTTGAAATTAAAAATAGGCTTACACATCACTTACAGTGTTCATTTTATCTGAGGGGTGAGGGTTTGAATGAAAACCAAATGGGATCCAGACCAGGTCTCAGGGTGGTCACGGCTATGTGCTGGGGGAACTTGAGCTATTTGTCCAGTCAGCTGATTGTTTACAATCCTGGGCACTGGTGAGAAGTCCAATAGCTGCATTTGGAGTTGATCTGGGTTGATCCAGGCTCTGGTGTAGCTGATGCTCTGCTTCATGCACTGTCCGCTTGCTTGCAAGGATCCCAGTGTATATGCAATGGTCTTAACAACTTGATTGTGGTGCCAGCAGCGCTGACCATCTCCTAACACCCTTGGGACAAAAACTCCGTGCTCTCAAGTTCCTGTCACATTTCTTAAGCACCTAGGACTTGAGACTTTGAAGCTTAATGGCAGGTCATGAACGTGTTGAGGTAACTGAGAAGTGGTATGACCCACCAGAAAGGTATCTCCTGACTATGTTAATGGTCTAGGTTTTTTTTCACAATGCTATAGGCTTACAGGCACACACAGAATTCAGGACATTTCAAAGTAAAAGCTATGCTCCGTTGAATGTTGCTGTCACACATTCTGACATTATTTTTTGTGTCGCTATTGTGATTTTATCACAGCTAGGTCTACATGTTGAGAAGAAATGTCTTGCTATTTTACAATGTGAAGTGTCTCCTGGCCCTTTTTTTTTCTTTCCCTGAAGCTTTCAGCCAAAGGGTTTTCTGGCAAGAATGCTACAGCACAAAAACTTTAATTTCAAGTCCTTCCTCTCTTGGTAATATGAGATTGTTAACACTGAGACACTGAGTTACACTCATTTACAGTGACAACGAGTTTACATGAAAACAGAAAGCCACAAATAAAAGTAAAATTAGAGCATCGTTTACATTCTATGATTGGCCAATTTTTTTTTCCTGGAAGAAAATCTTGGGTAAATTGATTTTTTAATGGAAAGTTTGATAAGTGCCCATATATTCACACAATTACCACCATGCCCTCATTATTACTTTTAGAGGTCCTTGGTGGTTCAACTTCTATCCCAGCTTGACCTCTTTCTAATTAAATAGACTACAGTGTTTCTTGTCATAAACCAACCCAACATTACGAGGGCAAAACATATCCCTATTTTGAGTGGACTTGTGAAAAATAGACTGTCAACCCTCAACAATGGCCCTTCAGGTGCTTTCGAAATTCCTTCGGAGAGTCGTCAAAGCCATCCAATTACACCAGTAATGAAATCAATTTAGCGATTAAGATGGCGAGAGCAGGTGGCCACCACCATGCCCAACTGAGAGACTTTCTTGGAGTTAATGAGCCAATGGGAGGAAGTGGCTTTAACACTTTAGTGGGAGTTTCAGGTTCTTTTGTTAAATTGCAGTATTAATAAAGAAAGAGCATTCACCTTTGGAAAGCTCCTCGACAACTCGGTGGTGTGTATACCTGTTCTTGACGGGTTGTGCTCCAGTAAAATCAAAATCAATGTGAACCATCAGCCCAAAGATCAATCAGTCTCCACATACAAGCAGGCATACTTCAGAGTTTCATCACTCAACTAATATTGATCAAACTCTGATATGGTCCTCTTATAATATTATACATAATGACTAATTACTCTGTCAATTAATTAAGTTCTATCTATCTACCTATGAGTGTCTTCCAGGCCAACTTGTAAATTGTGCAAAAGCCAATGGGTGTGCAAGATGTCATTCGTATGCAGATTAATCGATCATATGACTGACCAGCTTTAATGTCAAAAATGTGTGCAGGCCCTGTGAGATTAGTCAGATGGATGGAAGGCAGACGGCCCGGAATCAATCTATCAATCTGTCAATTTATCTATCTATTTACTGTCTGTCTCTCTACAACAAATATATCTATCTATTTACTGTCTGTCTCTCTACAACAAATATAAGCCCATCTCTTCATATAGGTCCTGGCTAAAAACCTTAAAAAGCCACTGATACCCTGGTTAACTTACTTCATTCTCCATTAAAGAGCCCAAGTGAAACTCCTATGCTCCCTTTCACCTCGTGAGCGCTTTGGGCTTGCAGCAGTGGCGCGCGTCACGCTTTATCAACCAACACCAACCACGCTCTGAATTGTCCATCTGTGACCAGCCGGGGCCCCCTGACGGAAATCCCACACTAGGAGCAACAAGAGAGACGACAATGACCCTTCGGTGGGTAATCATCGGTGTGTGAACGCTGTCGGAACCTCACCAGCTGTGTCTGCGGACGGTCCCCGAAGAGGACAGAGGGGGGAGGGGGAGCAGTCTCATTTAGGGCTTTGCGACCTTAGCATGGTCAGTGGGAGCCAAAGCAGTGGAGTTTTCAAGCTCCACAGAGCACACGTGGATGAATAGAGTGTCCATAAATACGCACGCAGACACACACACACACACCAATTGACGGA
>OMKL01047668.1:0-17661 GCA_900302295.1 Parasudis fraserbrunneri
GGGAGAAAGAAAGAAAGAAAAAGAAGTTGGCCTTTGAGAAAATTAAGCTGACACTAGCATCAGTGCGAAAATGCCTTCCAAATGGACACTTAACTAGGAGCATCTGAAGATGTGCGGGTTTAAGTGGGTGTTAACAAACCATGGCATTGCTGAATGAGCTGAGGGATGGGGGGCTGAAGGGGGAAACTGCTTGACTGGGGCGCCCTCCAGTGGCCCTGCTACTCACTGCTGGTGAGACTGTCAAAGTCAAATAGCTGTTATCACTACGCTGTGTACAGTACTTACTGTGCTTTTGTCTTTCAGTAGTTTCTCGATCACTTCAATCAGGTGTTCCTTCTGTTCTGGGTCCAGGCTGAAAGGCGAGAGAGTGAGCTTTGAAACAACAGTCATCTAAGGTATACCAGTAATTCAAATGATGAGGAAACATGCAGGACTATATTAGAAATAGAATCTCTTCATTTGCATATACCAGGAATTCGTCCTCACAATTTAAGGAGTCCTGGCAGGAGTATGTACCAAGTATGTGCCAAGTATGCATGTCTTTTATTTATATGAAAACATGACAGACTTTTATGAATTAGACATTAAACATTTACTGATCATGATCCCTCTGTGTGCTCTGAATACTTAGGTTCAAAGTGGCTCAAAATAACAGTATATCTCTTCACTTTAATCCTTTCCTGTCTAAGCCAACTCAACAAGAGATCAGAAATACCCCTGCCATCAGCATTAGCTGACACTATGTACATTTACCATTCCTTTGTCCGCACAGACGCATCAAACCAGAGTGACACTACTGACTCCTAGCTTCCTCCAGTGCTATCTGCTTATGCTACAGCCAACAGTACTATACACAGTAAATACCATGGAGAGATATAGCAACATAGCACAACGGTGTACCTGTAGAGCTTCTGGATGGCATGGGCAGAGGTCTTCCTGACGTAGGGGGACAGATCAGACGCAGCCTCCTTGATGGCCAGCATCATGATGGGGACGATGATGGGAACTCGGATGCTGGACAGAACCCTCAGAGCGCTGGCCCGGATCAGCTGGTTTGGATCCTGCCAGATAGAGAAACCGATGAGTCTGTACTGGGGCCAAATGTTTAAAACGTCACCATCAGAGCCAGGCTTTGCTCTCATCTGCACAGCGCCCAATTTTAAATGAAAGGAGAGATTCCAAAGATTCTGATGATATCAAATATGCCATGGTAGCCAATAGGAAAATGTGGATGGCAAGGGGCTAGAGACATACTAGTTTTTAAACAGTTATGTAATGCCACTAGCAAAATAAAATTACATTTCAGGTTGGAATAAAATCATTCATTATAGACATGCTATGACTCAAATTGCCAAGAACCCAAAAAGCCATCAGAATAATTAATCCACAGATGAATGGCATATCTGTGTCCTGGCATTAACCCAGGACACAGACAAAGTTATTTATCCCTTTGAATCTCCTAATTTAAAGGGGAAGTTTAAGGGCAAATTAAGTTAATTCAAGGTCCAACAAGTTAACATACCCATCTTATCTCGCGACAAATATTTGGGAAAGAACAGTCATGAATGAGAGCTCTGGAGCACCGTACAGATGATATGTCAACAGCACATTAATTTCTAAGAAGTTTCACTCTATATACCAACAGCAACAACGTTGCCTCCATATCAGCAGAAAAAGGGAAGTAGTGGGAAGAAAGATAGCAGTCTCTAGAGATGTGAGTTAGAGGACACACAGCAAACATATAGTAGTCTCTCGTCTCTCTCGCTCTCTCACACACACACACACACACACACACACAGGAAGAGAGAGAGAGAGAATAAGAAGAAGTGAAGCATGTAGACCTGGCAGGGGTTGAAATGGGTTTCTCAGTACTGGGGCCTGAGACACGTCAGCGTGACAGGGTGGCTTCTCCAAGAAAGAAAAAACATCATCAATGTTGTCCCAGATCCTGAACTAGATGGCTTCTTTTTAATGGCTCAATACACCGACATACAGTAAGACACACACACACACACACACACACACACACACACACCTTAAGGGCCCTCTGAAAGGTGCTGATGGACAACAGGGCCAGGTCCTGCTGCTCCTCTGCATAGCGCACCAGGTACACGTACACCAGCTTCTTCAGCTGAAAGACACAATCACATCAAACAGCAGGGAAACATTTAACGCACCGCAGAAAGTTGTGTTAATGCAGCAATCTGGGGAAACCGTCTTGGGAAAAACATGAGTTTTCTGGAAGATGTAGGCTATATCTTTATATTGCAGATGTTGCCGTTTTTTTAAGTGTACAAATGGCTACAAGAAATAAAAGTGTTTTAAGAAGACATCAGGATGAAACAACAGGGTTGCTCTACCTGCCACAGTGGCTGGTAGATGAATCCAAAAATGTCACTCTGAATTCTTACTAGCCGAAATATGATTGTTTGAATATGATAGATCTTCCATAGATTTCGAGAATACCTGCCAAGTGACTGGTGGAATTAACAAATATACCTTGCCTGATAATCAGACTAAATTGCATTCCATTTCACTTCAACATGAAATCATTTTTTAAGTAGGCAGGACTAGCGATTGGCAATTCACCATTCTGTGAATTGTTTGGATCCAGGCAAAAACTTCAAACCTTTTCCCCCACCCTGCTACTTTACACAAGACATAAAAAGGACCATGAGGTTTCACACAACAGAAGGAGAGACGTGAGTTTGTTATTTCAGTGGGTGGAGAGAAAGCTGGTGTTGAAGGTTTTCTTGTGCGATATATCCCTTGTTGCATTCTGAAACCAGTGTTATTTCAGCCATGACAGAGTATGGGCTTGTGCAGAGAGATTGTGATTGAGAGTCATATGCCCCCACCACCCTCCTATTTCTTGGCTCTTGCTTCCTTTTCTGCCTTCACACACACAGGAAGGTCTGAGCTAATATTTGTCCAGTATCAGACAGACTAGCTATGCTGGACGGGGTCAAGGGTTGCTCCTTCGCTGATTCACTCAAGTTAGTCAGGGAGAAAAGGGCGAGTAAGGAGAGAGAGAGAGGGCACTTTCTAGCTATAGATTAGATTCCATAACGTAATGGAAATTTTATTAGGAAATGAAAAACGAGGGCTTGATTTAAGGAAATATCAATCATTTCATTTAAAGATTAATTTAAGCATAAGGTGAGGGATAAGGTTAATTTTAGGCTAAGTTACAGAGAGCTACATTCGGTAATCAGTCCCACTCTTTCTAGCAGGCCCGAAAAGAGAGGCGAGTATTGACCTGCAGCAGTGAACCACATTTCTCAATCATCATTGTAGTCATTACTGGTGGAATTAATGACATTACTCACTATAAGAGGGACACAACCCGTCTGCCCTCCAGGCTTTGGATTCCATGACAACAGAGTACAGTCACAATCTCATCTCAAAACAGGTGAGAGAGGGAATATGTGGGATATACTGATGTAACATGCAAGCTTCATATCACAATTACTCTTTTCTCTGCCTCTCATATCACACAAACACACACACACACACACACACACCACAAAAATGCTCTCAAGCATCCTAACATGCACACAATTACAAATGATTAATACATACTCTTGTACACACAGATGCAAGAACACATGTACGCAAGGGTGCATACAGATACACATGCAAGTATACACACACACTATGCAGTGTTGAGGTGGAGTCTAGCACCGGCTGCAGAAAATAAAGCATCCTGATATTAAATCACACAATGCTGTCAATACAGTGTGGTGCTCCTGTGCTGTTTTCTAATTAGAGAGGATCGATGGCTGCTAGCAGAGGCCTGCACTTCTGAGGGGTGGCGAACACAGACACAGGCTGGGGATGGGGGGAGTGAGAGAGAGAGAGTGAGAGAGAGAGAGAGAGAGAGATGCAGGTGAAAGGTGAAGAGTGGGCAAGGTAAGAACAGATAGAAAGACAGAGAGAGAGACACAGTGAGGGTGCGAGAGAGAGAGAGAGAGAGAGAGAGCAAGGGTGCAAGAGAGAGAGAGAGAGAGAGAGAGAGAGAGAGCGAGAGGGCCAGGAAGAGACCTGACACTACCTTAGCAGCTGGTGTGTGTGAGCTGGGAGAGGGGAGACGTGACCGTGGGCTCTCCTCTGCCAATTACATCCACCCACCTGCTCCCCTACCCTGCCACGAGCTGCCTCCGCTGCACGCCTCACACACAGCACCCAGCATCAGGCCCCCCACTCACATGCTGCCCCTCACACTGCCTGATTATTCTGCTGCTGCTACTGCTGCTGCTGCTGCGGCTAATCAATATTCACAGGCCTTGGGCATGGGAGACCCATTTGGGCTGTTGCTTAGTATAGGGTCATTCTCTGGAACAGAGGGTCCATCAAGACTTGGGTTCGCACTTGAAATTATTTTGTGTAATAAGTGTGAATCGTGGTTGTTGGTTTTTTGGGTTTTTTTTAAATGCAGTTGATCCAATAAGGATATTGAATAATTCAGTAATAACAACTATGATTGTTTGTATTGACTGACTGATTTAGTTGGCAGGGGAAATAAAGTTCTATTCCCAGGAGAGAGCAGGTTGAAGTGAAACCACTTGGTTCCGACATGGTCCCTGGTGGAACACGAGAAAGATGAGAGACTAAAGCAGACAAATAAACAAACAAAACCGGGAACCAAATCACACCAAAAAATTAAGTACCAAGAACACTTGTTAACTGCATATATTCTAGAACTGTAATCCAAGGGGCACATACGCAATTAATTAATCTGAATTAATCCAAGGGGCACATACGCAATGAATTAATCTGAGCTGAAAGTGCAAAGCTCCAATATCCAAATTCCCATTTCCCCATTTTTTTCTTAATCTTGCATGTCATCATCATTGTTCTGCAGTGTAAGTAAATCCTTCCAAATTGTCCGGATTCATAAAAACACACTTCCCTGAGAACGCTACTGCAGTAGTCCTCAACATGGGGTCCTTGAAAGGGTCCCAAGGGCTCCACCGGAAAAATGGGGAACAGTTTAATTTCACTATTTCATTTGCTACAAGCTAGCCCAATGAGAGGATATGATTGACTATTCTGACAATAAGTTTCACTTTCTACTTTCTCATCTTCCCATCTTCCCCATTTATGGAATTCAGGACTGAATCATATCTAGCAACAAAAATCGTATCAGATGGGGGTCCCCGAGACAAAATCTTACAGGGGTCCGCGGCCCAATGTGTATCAATTTGGGGGTCCTTGACACGAAAAAGTTTGAGAGCCACTTGTCTACTGGATACATCCAGATCAAGTCTACGCGATGCCTAAAAGATCCACATTTCTTTAACAACACAGAAGTTCAGCGACTATGATGGGACCAGCACTGGGAACTATTTTAGACCACGCGGTTTTGCTGGTGTTACGGTCACTCCCAGTTCTGATAACATAATAGGTATTTGATTGGCTGTCTGTCTTGGTAAGGCGGGCTTTGATGACGAGAGCGGTGAAAAGAGTCGCAGAGGCTCATGGGGGGCTGACGTGACACTGAGAAGAGCCCATTTTGAAGAGGATTGTTGGGGAGTGTGCTCTCCCCCTGAGAACGGTGTTAGTTTGCATTAGTTATGTCTCGCCTGTCATTATGTTAGTTTGTCCTCGTCTTTACAATAAACTGTTCGCTGAAAGAAGCAACCAAGGACAGAAGAAGCTGTTCGCCTACAGAGAGGTGGACCGATGAGCTGGCCGGGCCTTTTTGACCAACAAACTGTTAGCATTAGAGGTAAGCTCACTAACATTACCCATTCTGACTTACTTCACCTAAATGATCACAGGTCAATCGGGTTCTGGTTAACCCCTAGACTACGACTTTGTACGTGTACATGACTGGTTGTACCCGTGACAGCTGGTGCTGTAGAACGCTGGTCCCATGACAGCCCATGAGTTGTTCACTTCCACAAATCAGTGACTAAACTTGCATAATAAACCTAGGGACTAATGCAGATGCATTCCATGGTGTCAAAGCTCCTAAATTGTCACTAAATACCAACAGCAAAGAACCTATCCTTGTTCCATGAATCATCATAAAAGTGATCATCATCATCATCATCATCATCATCATCATCATCATCATCAACATCATCACAATCTTGTTATTCTTTATTAATGTAAAGCATATAAGCTCCTTTTGAAATGCAATTGCGATCTATAGCAATTACAGCATCATTACAAAAAAAAAGAACAATGTATTTTTGTGTTTTTATTGTGAGACATTTCATTTTGATGCCAGACGTACCTCAATGTTTTTGCTCGCCACATTCTTCACAACAGCAGGGAACAACTCCGACGCATTTTTCCCTTTGGCGATCAACTGTGAACATAAACATTATAAAACAGAAATATTTAAAGGTTCATCTATGTCTTATTGATGTCGGTGCTGTTGACATATTGTTCTGTTCAGAAACACTGAAATTGCTCATTGGGTAATCTGTGAGTAGCAGTACCAAAAAGGAAAGTATTTAGAGATAATAGAAAAATAAAAAAATAAAAAATAAAAGGTTTTGGCCTGCTATGGGCTTTATCTTCCAAAACTCTTTGTTTTGTGGGTAAGGCCTCCAGGCTGCTCACCCCGACAATCCTTTTCATGGCCTCCAATTTGAGGGATTCCTTGTTGCTCTCCAGCATCTCTTTAAGGTCATCATTCCTGGGGACAGAAGAATATGTCACTGTGTGTGGGTCTTTGGGGCCAACTGTAGATTTCATAGTGGTCTTATGTACTAGTAAAACTGGGTACTGCATGTCTTTGACCAATCACATTTTAGAGCTCTATAGCTTCACCACAGGTCAGATATTGTATAGGTCCTGTGTCTCCCATGTCTAATGAATGGAGAGCACTATGTGATCTGCGTGCCTCTACTGGTCATGCAGATCACATCAGCCATCACCGATTACACGTTACCCATGCAAGAGTCCCTCACAAAGTTGCCCATGCAACAGTCAAAGAGTAGGCTACACTGCAGAACAACTACATCTCTTACCCAAAAGCAGAAAATTGCTCAAATAGCAATCACATCATAACAGTAGCATCACAGCCAATCAGCCAGAGTTTACTGTGTGAATTCACATGATGTGGACATAGGCCTAACCCCCACACCAATGCCAAGCAGCTACACAGTGTATCAATTATTCTACAAGAATGGTCTTGTGTATTCAATCAGCCTAGGCAGATGTCTACCATTTAAATGAAATAAACCAGAAGGGAGAGGGAGAGAGGGAGAGAGGGAGAGAGAGAGAGAGAGAAAGAGAGAATGGCGAGCTTGGCTGTTGGCTATAAATCTACATAGGGCGACACCAAGGTTGGCATCACACGCATGAAGAAAGAATGGTTAGGCTATAATACTGTCATTATAATTCATGCAGGATTTTCTGGGAGAATAGCCTAATCACATGACATCAAGAACTCTTAAGGACTCTTCATTACAGATGTAGCCTGCTGCATCAATGGAAAGATGGTGGCACACCACACTTTAAAGGGAAATCAATCTCAAATCAAATTCATTTTTCCTTAAAAACAAAGGAAAGTAAAAAATTGAATAAAAAAACTTACATAAAATAAAATAAAAACATTTAATGACATCTTTCTATAAGTTCTATTATCTGCTTTACAAAAATAAATAAATAAAGATAATTAAAAAAATAAAATAGAACATAGGCTAGATCTATAACTTGTGTCACATCATCAAATCACTGAAGTAACATCCAGTTGATGTCTCCATCCATATTAAGTGAACATGATATACTAAGTCTGAACACACAAAAGTCTTGTTGCATCAGCCTACTACAGTACCCGGTGGTGTGTTTCTCCTCGGGGCTGCTTTTAGCGTTAGTGTGTGTAAGGGCCCGTTCTTCCTGACTGAGCTCAGTCTTCAGGGTGAGCTGCAGGTTCTCGGCAGACACCAGCGCTGTCCTCACAGCCCCCACCGCCTCCAAGCGCAGAGCAGAGAATCCCCCGTCCATACCGGCTCTCCTCCTCTGAGCCAGTCCAATCCTAGGACCTTAGGCTGAGCGCCTAACTCCAGGTCCAGCACTAGCCCACTCACCGGGCAGCCGGTGCTAGTTCACTGGAGATTAGGGACAACTGTCTGTGTCTCCAGTGACTGAAAGGTGAAGTAATTATATTCCTTCAGGCTGTGTGCTCTCTTCCCTCTTGAATAACTGTTGTCTTATCTTCTTGTGCTCTCACCTTCACTTTTCTTTTTTCTTTTTTTTATCCAGGGTCAAAACTGCTAACGGTAGCATCGGTGGGGGGGAAAAAAGCTGTCTCCTCTCTCCTGGCTTCTGTCATTCACTTCTCTCTTCCTCTTTACTCAGGCAAAAAAGTCACAAGATGCCCCGTCCAGCTCACTAATCACTAGAACCAATCCTCCTGTTGCAGCCAAGACACTGCTCCCTCTGGATAGAAATGTCTCTTTCTGCTGCAGTCCTCTGTCCTCACGGGCTGAGGCCAACCTGCTAACCAGCTGTAGGCTATAGCACCTCGCCTTGTTGGGTGTCCACTCTGATACAGTCAGACTCCCTTCTCTCTCTCTCTCTCCGACAGAGCACAGAGAGACTTAAGTTTCCTGCTTGCCCAATAGTGGCTGTGGCTGTGGCGCTGTCTCTGACATGGTGAATGTGGTCACTTCCCTCCAGGGGAAACAGGAGGGCCTTATCTGTGTCGGCGGGTAAACACTGAACAACTTTTCATCACCTCCGTAACACAATGCTCCGCTTGAACCCCACTGGCACCTATGCTGCCAGCCTGGGTTGATAAGGCCCGAGCCAGTGCTGCTGTGGTGGCCTCACCTCCACTCGCCTGTTAGTGGTAGTGTAATGTTCACATAACCTCTTCCATTCAAATTCAAACCAACTGACACATAGATAGCCAAAGTTTTTCACAATATCACTGGTAGGATAAGGCACCATAAATATACACTGAACTGCGCCAATCGGCTGCCAGCTTCCAGACATAATATTGTTTAGCCAGCATGATAATGTTGAGACTATTTTCTACTGTTGTTCTTTGATAATGACAAATGTCTCATTCCAGTCCATTCCATTTGAATCTGTGTTCTTCTGAATGACATTAAGTTCTTCTTTGAGTCCTGATGTTCAAGGCAGTCCCGACTCCCATACAAGTCTTGTCTAAAGCTGCCAGAGGGTGAAGACTTGGCCAGTATCCTAGCCATGGTTTCCCCATGACACTGTGAACAGATAGACCAACAAAAAACCTAGCTAACAAAAAAATTTGGCCTAGTTGAAGGTGAAAATCATAGCTGGAATAGCCTCAATGGTTTGACATAAATAACCCCATTCATCCAACAAATCCACAGGCCAAGTCACCACTGGATTACAATGAAATGTCTCTTTGGTCACAGCTGATCAATTAAGGGATGTAGTCACATGCCCCAGTAAGACCTGGCATATATCCTCCAGGCAGCGCGAGGTAGGCTGCAAGACTACAGGATACTTTCACTGACAGGAATGTGGTTTTGCCCTTCGTCATACGACTTCAAATGGCAGACTGCTTACGTTTTCATTTTAGAAAAGCTGACTCACCTAGGCCTAATTCAGCATGGCCTCCAAAATATGGAAAAAGGCTCGCTCTAACTATTAGCAACAAATACAGCAAGATGCCGTGTGTTAACTTTCAATACAACATGAAATTCAATTATGCTCATTGCTCACACAGCATTCTGATTATTCTACAAGGAAATACTGGCCTGCCTTCTGGTGTTGGCCAAGAAAATAGGATGATAATATTACAAGTAGGGCTGGGCGATATAACGAACATTTACCATTACCAACATTATGAATTTCTTACTGACCTTATTTTGCCCATATCTGTATGTTAAGTAAATTAATTCATCCAGTGCATAGGTTGTTTCATTTTGTGCCCCTTTAATTCAACTGAATGTACAACAACCAATCACATGTTACCAAACACACAAACATGTTGACAAACATTTATTTAAAAAAATAAAATAAAAAAAAACATGTTGTGAGAGAAAGGGCCAACATAATGGAGAATGTGATATTTGTGAGCTGGGACTGAAATATTAATTACACTTTCATTTATCATTACACAGTTAAATGTGATAATATACCGTGACATGGATTTCAGATCATATCACCCACCCCTAATTATAAGGCTGCTTAGGCTAAACTGACAAAACCAATCAGAAACTGGCTAAACCAACAAGTAGAAATTGTAGATTTTTGAATTCTTCATGTAACAAGCTTGTTGATTAAAGTGAACAGAAGTATGGATGGATGATCACTTAGTAAAGTGACCAATATTATCAGGGACAGGGGCATCTACATGACAAATGAGAATAGGCCTGAGCATTGTGAATTGTTTCAGATGGGTATTTGGCATAGGCCTATAGTGTGCTAACAGAAGCATCATTCATGCCTTGGTATTCTCTTCCTGGTCCTCCAGCTTGGCCTAGAGGTAAGCAGCAATATGAGCTAGCCTTGCTTTGCTGAATAGACAGTCATGTGAGGCAGCTTAGAGATTCACTAAAGCATACTCAATAACTTTAAACATTGGGCTAAAACGAGCTGTCTGTGACCAAAACAAAGAGAATGAAACAGTTCTGGTAATTCAGGACCACAACAGTAATTTTGTTACCGAAAAAAACCCACCACATAAGACACAATGCTAGCTGACAGCTCAAGCCTAAAACAGTGGTTCTCGACGTGGGAGTCTGGACCCCCAAGGGGGTTGCAAAATGATTTGGGGGGGTCACAAAGAGATATAAATACAACATTGTGTTTATAATTTTTGGTATACATGCTTTTATCTTGACGAAAAAATAATATTTTAACTCTAAAGCCCTCCTCCAATCACTAATCAAGTGAAATATCCTGAAAAGGGGAAGTGAAAATCATTATTTTGTGTCAAACTTCACCATTCGATCTATGCTTGACAATGTTGGGGGGTCACAAACAGGTATCCTTCTGTTTTTAGGGGTCACGAACAAAAAGTTTGAGAACCACTGTTCTAAAACACTGGACCACTAGATTTATTGTCCATTACCCATGTGTGTGCACGTCATTCATTGGAGCCACTCAGCTTTAGGAAACACAGTTATCAGCAGTGAAACCATAATCCAGAGGATGGATACACTAGTGATAGACTACCATCTAGTGGAAGGCCACTGAAATTGAAAACAGGCAAAGAGACCGCCCAACCATGTTGCTTGCTAGCTCTATTCAGCTATAAAGAATTGTTGGATAAAATGAATCTTGACAAATTTACAATGACATAAAATACTTTAAATATTGGGAGGTCACATCACAAGCAGGCCTATCCCTGCAGTGTTTCTCGCCTCTGTCAGTTTTCACCAGGGAAACACAGAGAGCCTTGGACACCCTGACAGCATCATAATGAAATAGTAGCAGGGATGTGACAAGAACGAATCAACACAAGTCAACACGTAAACACATAGTGAGGGATAACAGACTTACACTATATGCCTAACGATTGAGTTTCTATGAAATGTATCTGAAATGTTGACATAAGGTATTAAGGCCTGGTCTACTGGTGGGAATGTAAAAGCAGGTGTTTTATGGTAAATTTGACTTGCTTGCTTAATAGTAGATGTTCTGCTACTTCAGTACCTTAGTAGGCACAAACAAGGAGGAGCATAGCTAACGGCTTGTAATGACCTAACTGACTATTACGCATCTCTGCCTGGTTGATGCTGTGGAAGCTTGCTGGCCGGCTGATGTTAGCTAACTTAACGCTAGCTGCATGAAGTTTGAGATTATCGTCCGGCGCACCACAGCAAAAGGGACAATGCTTTAAAATAAACGGGTCGCAACTGGCTTACTTTTTAAAGTCAGTGCTGAAAAGTCCAAACGCAGCTCCTGTGGCGGAGGTGGTCGGGGTGCTCTCCTGTCCCACTTCCACGACAGCCTCCGCTCCTCCTTGGTCATTGTACGACAAGGTGTTCGTCGACATGCTCAACATTTGAGGATTGGCAAGTGTACGACAAATAAGCCGATAATGAGCGTAACTATTTCTATTTTATTTCCAGTTACAAACAGCTCAACTATTGAAAAATAGTAATGTAAGTTAGAGAAGTTGACTGCAAGGCTAAACTTTACCCAGATTTCAACCAACTTTTTACACGCAGTACCGGAAGTGTGAGTTGGACAAGTTCGTGTCACATGACAGGGCTACAGCGAAAAAGAAGCCAAAGAACTGGAATCAATAGAACAAATGCTATCCAGTGGCTCGAAACGAGTTTTGTTCAATAATACCTCCATGGTTTTGTTCTATAAATTCTAAATCTGCGAATGAACCGCCTGATCGTTCTGTTGCCACGGTAACTGTGGTCACAAGCCAATCAAATGTTGGCGAGAACATTAAAGGTCCAATCTGCAAGAACAATTTATCTTTGATGATCTAACGTTATGCGATAACGTTATATTATAAAGAGTTTTGTTTTGTTGTTTTGTTTTGTACACTGATTAGACAACATAGCTAGTGCAAAATACTTTCAATCATAGACATAGAATAATATACAACATTGTCATTATTTTATTTCTGTGCTTTCATTGATTGCTTTCACTATTCTGGTAACTATTCTAGACTATGTTCCATCCTAGCCTTATATATTGAATCAGATATGCTCTAAATAATAATAATAATAATACTAATAATGATAATAATAATAATAAAAAAAAAAACTTTTGAAGGTGTCTGATTAAATCCCACGATTCTTAAAATATAGTTTCAATTACAATTTTAGCAGCAGCAACAACAACATCAGATTTCAATGTGTTTGGACTCTCAGCGCTCTGTAGGGGGCAGACCGAGCACACGACATACACACATCACTGCAAGAGTCGACACTGTGCCATTTTGCAGCTGTAGCAAAGCAAGTCGTTGTTTTGAAGTAACGTTAGCTCTGTCCCTACCCGGTTATTTTTTGCTATATATCATATAGGTTTAAAATAAATAATTGAAGACATCGTCAAAGTAGGATGTCAGATTTCGACAGCAACCCGTTCGCGGATCCGGACTTCAGCAATCCTTTTCAGGTAACGTTAGCTAAGTGCGGCATTGCTATCTAATGACAATGTTAACGAGCTGGCTAACGATAGCTAACGTTACAGTAAGTTAGCCAAAGTCAGACAGTAACGTTACCCCGTTAACGTTAACCTCTGTTGCATAGATAGCTTATCTATAGCTTTCTAACCAACTAAAGTGAGCAAACTATTGAGTAACGTAATGTTACCAGCCCAAGTAACCTAATAATAATGAAGTTGTCACACTGGTTGGTGCTAAGAAAGAGCCTATCACATTTCCTGCACTTGACTTGACAGCTCTAACGTACCACTGGAGCAATTATGCTAACTTGTCTGCAGATTGATAGCACAACGTGACTATAGTTAGTTAACGTTAGATCAGACTGTAGCAGGCGATTAGAATGGATGGATGGTGATTTTTCCTTTTGGTTCCTCTTCAGTAATTATGCTGCTGTCCATTTTCACTTGCCTCTTCTCATTAAGTTAAGAGAATGGCATGATTTTGTAAACATTCTCATCCTTGTAATTTAACCTATAATCAGCACTGTTCCGTTTTTGTTTTGATATTATATTAATTACCCGAGTAGATCACCAACTACACAAAGGTGAAGGATCCTAATCACTAGTCAGTGTACATTTAGAGACTAGATGGCCATGACCGACTTGCCATACTAACCAGCTGCAAGGATTACTAATAAATCAGTGCAAGCCCCAGGATTTGGGGTGCGGGAGGTGATGAAAGGGGGGGCTTTCGTCTTTTTGTCGGTAGTACAAATGGAAGATAATCCCACTCTTTTGGTGGGTATCATCTCAGCTGCTGTCTCTGTTTCTGCTCCACAATGTGACAGAGAGGAATGTCTTATATCTCATACATTGGCTATTTCTCTTAAATGAATACCAATGGTGTAAGGATTTTCATGACCCCTGTGTATATGCTGTCAAAGACACGTAAATTAAAGACGATTCCACATAAATGGTTTTGCAAATTGCATTGCTTTCATCCTGCTATTGGCATTGTATTACCAGGGCCTAGATCTGTAGACTCACCACCAGAGATAAAACATCTATTTGATCTTACTTTGCTAAGCCTATTAGCTTGCACTGGTAAAGGGGACCGGCCTTTTTATCGGCAAGCTGTGTTATTTGCTGTTCCTTCTCTTTATATTCTTCTCTCTTTCTCTCTCTCTCTCACACACTCACCTTTAACACAAACACACACACACACACACACACAGACAAATAATACAGTGACAATGGCAACAAGTGAGTTGAAGACAGCACAGTTAGGATCACCACAGCAGAGAGAGGCCTTTCTGCAGATATGTCAGACAGGGAGAGATTGAAGACCTGTGTAGGTGTAGCTCACTATACAAGCAGATCATTGTATTCTTCTGGTTATGAATTAGGCTAATTCACTGCAAGTGCTTTAATAAGAAAGTGAGTGTGATGATCAAGTGATTGTTGCCTTGTTAGCCGTGACATGGATGAATGATAATTTCATTCCAGCGTCTTTCACCATTGATAGAAATACAACTATAGGCTAACTCAACACCAGAGCTGTGGTGTGTTGTTCACCTCACAGTCGCGTAAAGAGTCAATTATTCATGGAGCCCTATTAACATTCTGCATTGTAACTTACTGGTCGCTCTGTGCCTTTCTGACATCTCTCTGCCGCATGTTGGCTCCCACTTTGGCCTCAGCCCGAGGCCAGTGGAGCTTCATGCCCTCCTCTGGGCTGTCTTTAATAGTTCATGAAATCATATGGTGCTGTCATAGCGACAGGTGGTGCTTAGAGTGTTGTTGGCTCCTTTCCCTCTCCTGCTAGATTTGATCATTTCCAGTCATGCATCAGATGGTTCATTCTATATAGGCCTCTTTTCAGGTTGTAGGCTAATTACAAAGGCTATCATACAGAGTAGCATTCAGAAAGAAGGTTTTTATTTAGCTGTGTTTTGTTTTTTATTGATAGTGTACATAGCCTACAGGCATATCTTGAGTTATTATAGCTGTATCAGGCAGCCAAACGTCTTACATTGCTTGGCTTCAGTAGTCTACTTAAGCAATAGGCTAGATGTTGCAGAGAACCATGGTCAGCAGAAAACAATGACTACAGCATGATCCCATGCTGCTGACCTGACCTTCCGCCTGCAATGTGTGCGCCAACAACTGAGCCTCACCCTCGGATACATTAGGTTAAGTGTTGGCTATAGCAAGCCTAGCTAGTAGGATAATGGATTCATTCAACCTTGCACACAAAGAGCATTGTCTATTTTACTTTCAACCACATCAGGATTGTAGTGGAAATTATTTGTAATTTGTATACAGTGAGGTGACAAGGAATAACACCTGTGAATTTAGATTAGATTGTTTTTCACACAGTCATGCAACAGGTACCAGTGGTGGTCATCATATGATCCATCTTCATTCTGCTGATCTGAATTTTAAAACAATGCACTCAGTGAGTGTCACTGCGTTTGGCTGTGTAATACGGCTTTATTAAAGATTAATCAGGATTCATCCTGAAATATTTATGGGCCTGGCCCTGGTGACAAGTAGCAGCGTGTGTGTGTGTTGTGTGTTGTGTGTTGTGTGTTGTGTGTTGTGTGTTGTGTGTTGTGTGTGTGTGTGTGTGTGTAGTGGAGCAGAGATGCTCCCAGAACTTTAAGAGTTGGGGACACAGGAGGAGGGCTTGTCTGGTACTGGACTGGGATAACACGTCTCTGGATTACACAGATTGGATAACTAAACTTGAGCATCTGAACAGGACTAGTGCATGACTGAAAGCTACTCATGGTAAGCCAACTCCTATCTAAAATGTTACCGTCACTGTGTGAGCAAGAATGAGCCACTGACACACACAAAGAGAGGCAGGGAGGTGATTGATCCTTCCCACAGTTGAAACTCAAATTTTGCCTGTTAACATGACGGTAAGCCTATATAGCGGTACAGCCTACACCACGCCATAGTTAAACATAGTTCCACTCCAGTGTAGACTTCTTTGGTCACTCACTGTGTAAACACGGCCTTGAAAAGCCTAACAATGCAGGTCTGTCTGGATGTTTTTCAGTCTTCATACTGTTAATTATCTGATTGTCTGCTTACATAGTAGATGGTGAAACAGTGTATCGGTAGGGAGTGTGAACCTGGTCTTTTAATTTGTATTTATTTATTTAGTGGCTAAAGGTCCAAGGACAGTAAAGTGTTTTTGCTTTTGTCATTAGCCCAGCATGCCAACAGAGCACAACGACTTGTTATTTTATGTTTCGTTTCAGCAGTCAGAGGCATTCACCCCCCCTTTCTCTAACTCATGGACCTGGCTATTTATAGACCTCTTGTGGTGAAAATTATTGGAATCATCCCCTCTTTGCCAGTATTGAATTATAGGCTTTCTGTGTTCAGTATGAGGAAACGGTGCCGGTGCCAGGGCCTGCACTGGTTGGTGGAATTGGTAGAGGAATCCTTTGGAGATGTGATATATATTGGTAGTGATGTTGTGTTTGAGAGAGCAGAGCGGTTCTGTAGATCATCATGCTCTGCTGTCAGGAGTTGGCTGACGAGTTGTGTAGTACGTCTGTGGTTTTCTAGTGAAATTAAACATTTCTGCTGTAACTCTCACCACCTGCCTCCAGAAATCCTCTGATATGGCAGGTATGTAACTAGGCCGGGGCGATATGGAAAATGAACAAATATCACGATAATCAGATGGAATTTTTAAAATATTTATATCCATCAGAATATCTGCTTAGGTGTGACAAATACATGTTAAATCCAATTTTATCATTGGTCGTAACATTTGGCTGCAGGTTTATCAGGAAGTATGATATCAAACGGAAACTGTAATTTACAATTGATATTCTCAAATATTCCTGATATAATTTTGTGAGAAACTTTTTATGAATGACTTGGACAACACAATTGTGCATCACAATTCACATGATCAAAAAACTCACACTGACAGGCAATCAAAAAAAAACCTATACATATGGATACATTGCATAGCCCTGTATGTAAGCTCTACTGATTTGATTACTAATTTAACTTACTCCCTTTTTGACTTCCTCAGGACCCATCAGTGACACAGGTAACCCAGGCAGCTCCTCCAGGGCTGGAGGAGTACAATCCCTTCACAGATGGCAAACCGGTGAGGACAGTCTCTGAAAACATCTCTGGATACTTAGGGCTTGTCAGTGCTCTTAAACCACTCAATCATATCTGGCCGTCAGGTCAGGGAACGGTGACCTTTTCATCCACTGGCCACAGTGACAGGTGGAGTCATACATAAACCAGGCACATTCATTTATTTAATTAATAATATAGAGGAGAGTCTGGTTGTTTACCAGCCAAAGCGTGTAGTGGAGTAGATAAACTCACCAGCCACAGACAAACTTGACCAGCATTTGTTAATCTCCCACCCTGCTGGCCATCAGTAGATGGCACATTGCCCAGAAATTAACAGTTATGTATGCGTGTTTGTGTGTGTGTTGCCTGCGTGGGAGTGTGTGTATGTGTGTGTTGTCTGTGTGGGTGTGTGTGTGTGTGTGTGTGTGTGTGTGAGTGAGCGTGTGTGTGTGTGTATATGTGTTTGTGTGTGTGTGTGTGTGTGTGTGTGTGTGTGTGTGTGTGTTTGTGTGG
>OMKL01047694.1:7241-17485 GCA_900302295.1 Parasudis fraserbrunneri
TCTCTCTCTCTCTCTCAGCACCAGGAAGAGGATGTCAGTAATCATGCGTACCCCATCTGGCAAGATCCGTCTCTACTGCAAAGGAGCTGTGAGTGTCTGTCTGTCTGTCTCCATGGCGACAGGCGACAAGCCCTAGATAGATATGTAGATAGATATGTAGATAGATAGAACAACACACACCAACTCAGTACAAGGAAAACTGTGTTTTCCAATCTCATTGCATTTATTTTTTACAGAAGGTATGTTGATGTAACATTACTCAAAATGTTAGAACTGTTGTGAAAATGAAGACTAAAGCCCTTTGAGCTCTATCCCCCTGGCTATCAACAAAATCAAGCCATTTCAGGTCTCTAATCTGCCACCTGAAGGATATTACATATCTGTACTATGTACTACCTGATTACCTGATTGGCCCATCAGTCCGTTTTCAGTAGTTGTAAAGGATATCAGCTAGCTAGTCCACAAACAAGTAATGAAACTAGTTTGCAACAATTTAGTTAATTTTAGTGGTTCAAAAACATCCACAGCAACTGTGACAATTTATTTATCACCTGCTAGTACAGGTTAGCCAATGTTAATCTTCCATAGCAACCAATCACACTGGTCCCATGAATTTGTTTACATTTGAAAGCTTCATGTATTATGATACTAACTTGACATCTCCTTTCAATGAACAGAGGGCCACGCCCCCTCAACATACTGAGAGTTGGCTGTGCTCAGAGAGGGTGCACTAAAACAAACAGTTATAACAAATCAAATCATACATCTGAAGCTGAAAAAATGACACTGCTGACATCAACATTCCATAATAAGCTTTTTCTGACTGAATTAACATCATTGTACTGAATCTTTAAAACTTCAAAGCTTTAAAGTGTTGTTGTGGCATGATAAGAATTAGCTATGGGCCCAAAAATCCATTCCACCATTGCAAATACACTGAAACTGAATTAAGGTTTGCATGGTTCTTTACCTGCCGCCCGAGTACATTTCATGACCCTGAAAACTTTTTAAAAGCCTGGTGAACATATTAAAAAAAAGTATGGTTTCTCAATTTGAAAATAGGATTGTTTTTCTTATCAACTCATATTTCTTATTTTACTAATTCATGAACAGTTGACTTTTTGGTGATGAAAGGTTTCATCCAACGGTATAATGTGTTATAGGGTACTGCATTAGTGATACTGGTTAGGCCTAATGATGTGCATAAGGGCCATTCTGCAAACAAAGGCTCTTATTTGTACCTCTCTTCCTTATCCATGGTTTTCTTGTCGGTGGGGCTGTTTTTCTTCGGTGGTACCGGAGGACACACCTTCCCACAGATCTCCTGGATGCTGCGCTTGCTCTGGCGGCTGCGCGTGGCTGCCTTGATGAGGATGCGCTCGATGGCAGTGATGCCGTCTCCGTGGGTGTGACGGCCCGTCTCCGTGTCCTCCAGCCAGGAGGCGGACAGAGAGTTCTGCCTGGCCGACAGCTTCTGGTGCAGCTTGATGAGGAGGGACAGCATGCTCTCTCGGATCTCAAGGATCTCCGTGACCAGCTGCGGGGGGGTGCCCGGCGGGACCCAGCGTGTGGACGAGCTCTTGGGCCTGACGACCTGGGCGGCCTCTGTGGTGCTACGGTTGATGATCTCCTGAAACTTCCTCCTGCGCTCTGCCACCAGGCTGAACACCTGCGCCTCACGTAAGTTCTGAAAATGTCGAAGAAACATTAGTTATGTCTCTTGAGGGCAAGCACATGTGCATGACCAGACATACATACATCCCAATGCAGGTAAATGCACACAGACACACAAACACGCCGTACACACAGCACACAGATATTTCAAACCAAGCTAACACCATACCAGTAAACTGTACAGAAAGCGAGAACCCACATGACCAAAATTACTTCGAATTCCAATGCATTCTGGACTTGCATGGATCAGTCTATGAGCAAAAACACTATATATTCTCAACAAATTAAAACATCACTGGAAGCATGATGGATTCTGATGGATCGAAGGGGTCTCACATTAGCATAGTCAAGACAGGCACAGCACACATAAAAATGGCCATTATAAAATTTCTGCTGATGTTTCAAGACTATACACCCCCCCTTCGACCATACTCCTAGGGAAAAATTCAAATCATCCTGATTCAAAAAACATATGAAGTGTCTGAAGGATTGCTGTGACCTGACCTGACCAAAGGACCTGAGTGCTGTTAAATAAACATACATCATACGGCCCCCAGACAGAGCGACATCAATCACGCTGACATGCAGTTAAAAAGCGTTTACCCAAACCCACATCACACACGTAATTAGTTTCAGCAGTTGGGAGGGGGAACAGCACCCATACACACACACACACACAGCACATCAAGATCGTTTCAAAATACGGGCACAATTTGTAGAACACACACACACACACAAAGTATGAACACAAACAAACAATAAAAAAGAAAACACACACCTACATGGAAAGAAACTCTTTCATGATAGAGATATAACAAATGACTGTAGTCTCATGATAAAAAAGGGCCTTCAGATTATTCATTCAAAGAACTAGAAATAAGAGATGCAGATGCAAGCAGCTACCTCTCTCCAATTCCCTGAAAGACGCCTAGATGAATTCTGTGAAGCAAGTGTGACAAATGACACATAGAAAAAAAAAAGAAGAAAATATGACAAATGGACGCAAAGGCACCAAAATAAAATAAAGTTTTATGAGTACAGTTGTCTGTCCAGAGCTAAGGAATACAAAAAATTATATCTACTGAGCTGGACCAGCTGGAGTAGCAGTGGTTGCACAAGAAACTACTTCACAAAATCCATAAATCTGTGTATAGCTTGGTTTTGGTTTGATAGGACGACAACAAATTTTTATGATTCACTCATCAACCAATCTCTCAACAAATTTAATCCAAGTGAAATATGTCACTCCATTAATTAACAATAGCTACAGTTAGCACTCAGTTGTTGAGAAATTGTCTTATATTAGCACAAGTAAATACACGGCAACTCATTAGGTCAGAGTTTCTGTTATCCGGTAATTAACGCTTTTTTACCAGTAAAATCTATTGAAGTCCGACATACTGAAATCTCTCCGGTCATAATGTCCGGTGAAAATAATTCAGGTGAAAAATGAATTGTATTAATATAGAGGGTTCTCTCTGTACTGCAGAACCGAACCAAAACAGTCGGTTTTATTTTGGCTTTTATTTTACCCGTCATCAACACTATGAGAATAAGAAATACTCTGTTCAGTTAACATTAGTAATTCGTGCCTGCTGCATTTAAATCGAAAACCGAGCGGGACCTTTCAGTTTGCCCAGGCAAGGTGGCGAGTGCAACTGTCAGTCAGTCAGTCAGTTTATGTGGGGAATTGCAATTACTGGTAAGTGGACAAGGCAAGCTATATTATATAATTTTCTCCAGCTTTTAATTCTGCTGTTTGGGCGCATTATAGATTTAATTTTGTCCATGATAGAGATGGATTAAACAGCGACTATGTATGAGAATTGCGCTCCGCGAGGCGTATGCAAGCTTCAATATTTAACATTATGGGCAAAAAAACGCCCTGGTCCGTAACCAGCATGAGAGATCCGCAAAGGCAAAAGCAACTCCTTCTCCCCAAAGTATTTACACAAAACAACCTCTGCATTTAGATTCTGACAAGGCAAAATCCATAATCAAAGCCTTAATGTTGTTATTTATAGCGAACTATGCAGCCCAATGCAGTTGCAGGTAGCTTCTTATTTCAGTGCATGATGTCGAGCCACAAAGTTAATATTTCCTTTCAAATTTTCAAACTTGGCACAGACATGAGGCAGAATTGTCAAAGAATGATCCAACACGTCCATGCACTACGTAGGCCTATACAGAGGGATGCACCTCCAGAGCCCTTTCATTACAACGGAGTGAGAGAAAAGAAAAAGTTCTTCAGACGAACGTATTAATATTTATTTTTAAAATAGCATTATTCACATGAGTCTATTGACAGGACTTATTTTATTTGGAATATGTAAAAGTAGCCTAATCTATATGCCTTGATGATGTCATTCTTTATATAGCCAATCAATTGTTTTTAAGCTCAATAAACACAGACAATATTTGACCGGAATTTCTCCCATTTGTCCAGGACCATGAACTCTTCCAGGACACGTGGACTGGAACCAATTCTTTCTAGCGGAAACTCTGCTTTAGGTGGCCCGCCGGCCTCTTTAGAATCTGACACTGAGAATCGTTAGTTTGCAATGTGGTTGCAATGTGGACTAATATTATGATATCCAACTTTGCTAAGTTGAAGTTATTCGTTTCGCACCGTGTCCTCAGCCGACGGGGGTTGTACCACAGGGTTCCAAGTTTTTAAACATGTTAGGCCCCTTCAAGCAACACACCATTCAGTCAGTGTTTTCTAACCTGGCCAAATGAGGAGCTTTCTGAGCTGGTGCTTGGAGGGGTCTCTCTCTCCCTCTTCACTTCAGGGGCCGTCTCAGGAACTCGGACCCTGACGAAGTTGATGACGTGGTGCAGGTTGGCCAGCAGGCTGGTGCCGGGGAACCAGCTGTCATGGCAGTGCTCCTCGATGCACGGCTCCTGGAGGCATCACACACAAACACTGTGAGACCCTGGAGTAATAAAACAACACAACACTGCCTATGCAGAGAGGACATAGGTGTCATTCATCTACATGCGCACATCCCACATCTTACCTCGTCCTCTTTCGTCTCTTCGACCTGGTTGTCCAAACCCAGCTCGATCAGGTACAGCACCATACACAGCACATGTTCAGACATGTTCTGGTGGTCCATCCAGATCTACAACCAATCAACATATTCAATTAGTTTACACTGAAGACACAGTAAATTTGATCAATATTCCAAAGAGATGCAACATATATTTCTCAACTCTATAAGATAAATTCAGATGCAAGGGCAATTAAAATAAACATATTACCTTTATCATGTTGTGTTTATTGTGTTCTTCATGTGTGTGATATGATCTCCAGTGTGGAGTGATATATTGCATATATTGCTGTTAGAACCATCAGATGAGGTCAGTCAATCAACAGATGACATTCTGGTGAGAGGTGTTGTTGAAAAGGCTCACCTTATACAGGAGTGTGAAGATGACTATGTGCAAAGTCTTGCAGTGCAACAGCTTGACTAGGCCTTTGTAGCATGGGTGGAGAGGAGTCCTTTCCTTATAAGGTGGCCAGGGGTTGCCGGTGTGAATCCCAGACTGTTTCAAGCTATGTGATATCATCCGCAAAAGAAGAAAAACAAACCATAGAAAGAGCAGTCATTACCACAATCCTAAGGTTTCTTTAAGTCTGTGTTTTTATGCCTGTGTGATATCTTACATGCAATAACAAGGTTGAATTCGCATATAAAATCCACAGAGAAATGAGAGTTTGATGATGTGACACCGAACATTCTCCAGAGTAATTCACTGCATAAAGGCTTTCAGTCAATGCAATAGAATAGCCGATAGCCCACTCTATTAGCGATGAAAGGATCATGGTTATATAAAAACGTGCCCAGCCTGACAGGCAATCCATCATATTCAAACAGTGTGAACAGGCAACATAAGCGTGGTATCACACTCTGGAAAAGAAAAAAAAAAGCGGGGAGGGGGGGCGGGGGCCCGCTGGCTTCAATATATTTCAAGGAGAAACATGCTTTCAAGTTTAGAGTGCCAACACTAGCCTTTACAGTAACACTCAAGTCTTTCAAGAAAAGGTGTGAGGAAGAGATATTCTAAAAATAACCGCAATTAAAATGCCTCAGTGATTTCTCTCTCATTATGGTCCAATTGCTTTTTATAGGTCCTATGCAATTACATACATACTAAAAACGGCTCAAATCCATTATTAACCGTGTAATCTCCCCAAACTACTATTTTAAATCAGGAAGTGGAACCTTCAGTAGCTTTAGCTTCCAACTTCCCCTCTCCCAGCAGTCGGCTTAAAAAGAAATTAACCCCACACTATCTTCTTCACCTCTGCTGACACATTTGTCTTGGCAGACTTCTAGACCGAAACCCAACAAGAAGGGGATTTCCTCGATTCTATTACAGTTTGGCTTGAAATATCGATTTTGCCTAGACAGCCGACTAATTGGAACCAAGCCTATCACCATGTAGACCTAACCCTTCTTATCCCGGCTGTCCCCTTCAGGAGCAGGAGGGAGGGAGGGGGACTGACCCTAGATCAGTCAGCAGGGTGAGATACAGGTTGTGGCAAGGGGGGTTAAACATGGCTGTTCCAAAGTTAGAATAAGAGACCTATTTACTTTAGAAATTAAACAGGAGTGCTGAGTCCAGAAAATCTGATATTCTGATAATGTCAACCCTGAGAAATATCATAGATGGGATTTAAAAAGACTGGATGTTGAGGGAAATGACAGAGAGCAGACCTCTGGTGAACTGCAGACTCCATTTCAACTAGAATTGTTCCAATTCAAGGGAAGTTCAATAAATAGTTGAGGAAATATTGTCTGCAGTTCACTATAGGTCTGCTCTCCTCCAGGTGATCTCATCCAGCAGAGTTCCTCAGGGTGGCGATGCAGCTGAACTCTTGAGACATAGAATTCATTGATGTCCTCCTCTCAACAGAATAATAGGATTCAGGTGAAAAATCTGTGAAATGCCCCTTTAACCCTTTCAAGTTTAAGTTTTTGTAATGTTTACACAGAGCTCCATTTTGGAATTCTTGAACTCCATAGGTTGCCATCAACAGCATCAGCCACTGTTACATCATCCTTAAGAGTGTTCAGTTTTCAAATATTCTCTCACATCTGAGCTTGTACACCTAAAAGGGTTAAATGAGGATCACTGATGATAATATACAACAGATAATGTACGTTCATATGGAAAACTGATGCATTAATGTTAACTTACAATGCTGAGTATCTGTCCATTGCTGACTGGACGTCACGGCGATACACTGTTCTGAGAACAACCATGATGGGATCGAACTCCTTCTCCCACACCTCCGCTGGTTGGGGAAAGAGGAGGGGGGGAAAAAATCTGTTTTGCAACACCTGCTAAAAAAAAAAGTCACATTGACCCACAATTTTTCAGTTGGGCTGCCAGTACTTTCAGAAAGCGGTGTTAGGCTGCCCCCAAGTGGTCAACTGAATGATGAGACAACCGTACTGCTCAAGATTGCTGCAACCTTCAAGCAAATGAGATTAATCATCTATCATCCCTCATGGCTTTGTCTTCCCCTCTGCCTCCCATGAAGAACCATATAATCAGTGACTGGGCTCAAAGACAAGAGCATTAAACACAATATAGATGGTTAGTACTTTGAGTTTTGTCACATACCCCCTGGACAATCTATTGTAGTCTATTTAGACTGGATATATGTCATTCTTTGGCGTCTTCAAAAACAAGCAGAAATTCGTACTCTTCTGCAGTTTGCAATGATGTGATAACTGCACTCAATACAACAAGACTCCAAACACCTTTGATCCTAATCTGATATAATTAGGCAAAATGCCTGTATAACAGCCATGGCCTTAAAATACCCTGCTCTCCAGGCTGGAGTCAATGTCCTATATTTAGGAAACAAGGAGACAAAGGCCTTGATGTAACTGCCCTATTTCATGCATGATGACGTTCGTGTTAATGAAGACTTCCGGAGGGGTCACATCTTATGTGATTCAGTCTTGCTCTGAAATCAAGGGTAGTGTGTGTGCCTACGACTGTAGGACTCAGCAGTGGTGGATGGGTTCCATCTCCAGGCAGACTGCTGAAAAAGCACCCATGATTAGAAAACTGACACGAGCCACATGCTAGTAAATGTTGGCAGTGGGCTGGTAAGTTTGTCTACTCTTACAGCCTCTCTGGTAGGTAAATAATCATCATAAAGAAGTTATATTATGGTAGATGCCAGATCCCACAGCCCAGAAGGATGTTTTTACATTATTTTTAATTTGTCGGTTGTGGGAGTGGGCTTTGCAACTTGGCCAAAAAAGTGATGACCCCCAACAAAATACTGATGACCCTGTGTGATCTACTTTATTTTATATCCTAAAAATCACAGTGACCTTGACTGAAGAAAGCCTTAGATTTAATAGAAATATTCCCAGTCGTAGAATTGTGTCGACTATTGTGTCCATTAGTCCATTTAATCAACAAATCTGTAAAATTGTGTTTCCATTTTACTGTCCTTCCTCAAATGAATGCAATCATGCAAAAGGACCTCTTTAAATCTGATGCTTATTAAAGACCAAAACAGATTTGTGAATTTCACTGATGCCTGAGGTGTGCTTGTCATTTTCCAATAATGACTCATGACTAGTAACTCATTAAGCATAAATAAATAAATAAATAAACCTAAAAGTATCTGACTAAGACCCTAATGCCAGATATGGGGACAGTTCTGCTAAAAGTTAATTAGGCTGGTGAAATACTAAAAGTTGCGGGAGAATATTGGATTCAACCACCCAATGTGGTCAGTGGATAAAAAAGCAGTGCTCTGAAAACACCCATGATCAAATGCAACAGAGGGTGGGGCAAAACAAACACTGTGCTTCCCTTGTTCTCAGTCCAACAGAGCCAGAACCTAAAGCTGTCTGCTGGTAGACAGTAGATCAGGCCGGCAGCTTTGCAAGAGTCCTACCTTTAGGTGTGTACATGCCCTGCTGCATGGAGCCTCCGGGCTCAAAGACGGGGGCTTTGAAGTCAGCCACAGCGGACAGCATCTCCTCAAAGCTACAGCTCCCTGGAACTATGCCACTCTTAGGGTTGGGATTCTCAGGAATCTGTCAAGGTTCTTAAGGAAAAGATCCTTTGTGGTGACTATATTTGATAGTTAAAAGGGGATATTCTGGATTTGTTTAAGCCTGCCCCATTCATCACTAATCAAACCTTCTCTGGTTTATATGCAATGTTGAGAGAAATTGTTTCATTCTCTTTTGGCTTGCACTGACATTGCTAACAAGTTCTAACAGGAGGCTGGAACCAATTTCTCAGTAAGAAAAACACAGCCATACAGATGTCAGCTGATTAGTGATGGGAGGACATGCTTATTTCACAATACAATTCGATACACAATATGAGGTTCATGATACAACAACTTCGATACAACCATGATACGAAGGAGTTTTCAAAGGAGTGTTACTATGTCATCCTACTATGGCAGAATAAAATGTAGCTGATATTATGATACTTGTTTCTGCCCCACGATATGTAGTCACATATTTTGTATTGCGATGTATTAAATTTCAGTTTATATATTATTAGAAATCAATAAAACAGTTTTAAAATATCCTTCTCTTTAAATAGATCTGAAGAGATTAGTGACAGATATTTCACAACAGCCGAGATTAATGCCATAAAGGATACAAGGTCCAACAGTGAGCTGTGTGTACGATCATTCATACACAGCTGGGACACCATCTCTGCTCTGAGGATCTCATCATCTGCCATGCCTGTCAGGGAGAGACAGACAGGTATTTAGTCATAACAAACTGGCAATGATATGATGAATACACTGGATGACGAAATTACATCGTATTAAGTACATAATTTGCTGTTTCCCACACACAAACTTATTTGTGGTGGTGCTCTGAAAATAAATAAAATGCTGTTGCACCAAAAACGAAAAAAAATAACATTAAACAATATGATGAAGTAATATTTTAAACACTGAAAGTGCTTTTGTGAGGCATGCAGACAAATTCTTTCCACTCGACTGTATACTCTTGTCTGCGTCTGCCTGCCATAGCCACAAATAACCTGTCATCTGTTATAATCATCTGTCACAATCTGAAACACTTGTCATCTGTTAGTTCTAGAACCTATCCAAGTGAGCGCTGTAGAACCTGCCCATGTGAACAATGTAGAACCCACTCAAGTGAATGTTGTAGAACCTACTCAAGTGAATGTTGTAGAACCTACCCAAGTGAATGTTGTAGAACCTACCCAAGTGAATGTTGTAGAACCTACCCAAGTGAATGTTGTAGAACCTACCCAAGTGAATGTTGTAGAACCTACCCATGTGACTGTTGTAGAACCTACCCATGTGACTGTCGTAGAACCTACCCAAGTGAATGTTGTAGAACCTACCCAAGTGAATGTCGTAGAACCTACTCAAGTGAATGTCATAGAACCTACTCAAGTGAATGTTGTGGAACCTACCCATAAGACTGTCATAGAACCTACCCATGTGAATGTTGTAGAACCTACCCAAGTGAATGCGAAGACTGGACAGTATGACCAGGAAGGTCAGCGCTCCTTCCAGCATGGGCCTC
>OMKL01047730.1:0-10078 GCA_900302295.1 Parasudis fraserbrunneri
TGCACAGCCTCTCCTCATTCTCCTCCAGCAACTGCTTGGTGTGTTTGATCAGCCTGCATACACACACACACACACACACACAGACACAGACACACACAGACACACACAGACACACACACACACACACACACACACACACACACACACACACACACACACAGAGCCACACACACACACACACACACACACACACACACACACGCATACGCACACACACACACACACACGATTGCGCAATGTGATTGAACAGTGCTGTTTTGTTTGACTAATTTTCTAATACAGTTTGATAGATGAATTTGTCGAAAAGAACTTTCTGAAAAATGTGCCATGTTTAGCTTTAAATCAGGTGGTGTGTGAGGGCTTTGTTTCATTCCTTTTAGTATGTGGACATTTAGGGAGTGATCACATCATCCTACAGTAATATTCTACAGTATTATCCCACTGCACACCCACACATTACTTCAGAATATAATGTACTGTAGGAACAAAAGCCCCGGGAAATACATTGCAGGAAGTTGTTCTAAACAGTGCATGATAAACAATATTTATGTAATGTATGTATTTGTATGCTCTATTACAATATCAACTTTTATAGTATGATAGTATACTAATGCTAGTAATGACAAGCAAGATGGAATTATTCATTCTAAAATTTCTTGATTCATGACAGTCTCTTGCTTATATGGATTAAGGCTTATGGTTTTTATGTTCATATTTTAAATACATTTTTACATAAGGATGTTTCGTGATCCTTTGATCTTGAATAGTTCAGTATATCAGTTTGTGAACATGGAAGTGTATGTCCCAACGCTTAAAAGGGAATCTAGACTCTAATCTGCAATGTCATTATGAGAACAAGCCTAGAGCTGCACTGCTGCAATGAAAGGAAGACTGGCTTTGATAATATGCAGGGTTATTTTCCAGCTCTTTCCACTTCAGAACTGTTTTTTCTATGACCAAATAACCTATGGGTGTAGAACTCAAACCAATCTACATTCTACAGGTAAAAGTCCACAAACTCAGTTTTCAATTTATTGTCAGTGGAACAGCTCCAGATTATGTCTCTTGATGACATCACAGTCTTGTAGCCTTTTTGTGGTTTCTAGCTTTGGGAGAGAGTTACATTCAAAAATATTGATTGAACTGTCCAAGATCAGTCCAACATGTTAATTCTGTTTTAGACATTATTTTTGCTTATGAGGAAAGATAGGGAATTTGAGTTTTCATGTTTGTAATTTCCTTCAAGTTTCCACTCCCCTTTTACTGTAGGTACAACATAGCCTAACTTTAATTTACTGATGTGATTAAATTTTTAGAGGACTTGAAGGCTGTGGTTGATGATGATCTTTTCTTGGAATGACTTACATTTGCACACTGGCAGAACTAGATCATAGTGGAGATGCAGGAATTTTTATGGGGCACCATTATCATAACTGGCTACTGCTAATGTTAAAGCCATAGCTATTTTATGTCATGTGTGGGCACTAATTAGTCTTAAAAGGAGCCTCTCTTTGTGCCCGGGTGCAGTTGCGCTCCCTGCACCCCCTATCTCTGCTCCCGATGTGCAGTTAGGTTTATGATATAAATGGATAGGATATAATTGTTCTTGGAGCCGTTTGGGATCTCAGTCCTCCAGCATTGGGCATATGGAGCCACAGAAAGCTCAGCTCAGAAATGATGTCCTACTAGAGATCGGGCCAGAACTCGTAATGAGATGCATGATCTCATTATCTCTCAAATTGCACACGTCTGGTGTATTATGATAACAGCAATAGGAAAACTGAAATATATTTCAGTCAGAAGAACTCACATATTTGATTGAATAGTTTATTTAATATATGACATGGGAATGCAATTCATTTAGTTTTGGCGGTGAATGGATCTGCTTTTATGTACTCCTCTGTGCATATAACTAAGTGCACTGTAACCTATGAAACAGGGAGCACATACATCTCCCCTAGCAAACAGGGAGCACACTATGTCCCCCCTACAGTACATAGAAGCAGATCCAAACAACAGGTGGAAGCTGGGGTGGTGGAGGGTGAGAAGCAAAGCATGCATAGCAAGTAGCAATACTTGTGAGCAGCAGCAGAGCATGAGTGTAGAGCAACACAGCAGCAGCAGAAGCAGGCAAGCAGCGCAAAACAGGTTGGTCCTCTTAGTTTAAATGGAGTGCTCTATTAGTGAGGTGTGCCTGTGATTAGTTGAAAACGTGAACATGGGCAGTTGCCAGGAAGAGTTTGCTGACTGAACTTGCTCTGCACATTTCATATGCGACGCACAAGTTTATGAGTACAATATTTCACTGTGTGTTCTCTCTTTGTTTCATCTCAGCTGGACAGGACAGAGGTGATCAAGAGCAATCTGCACCCAGTCTTTGGCAAGGTCTTCACGTTGGACTACTACTTTGAGGAGGTTCAGAAGCTCCGGTTTGAGGTGTATGACATCCATGGCACACACAGCATTGGGACCCGCGATGATGACTTCTTGGGTGGAGTGGAGTGCACTCTTGGTCAGGTAGGCACAGTTCAGCTGAACTCATGGGTGATTTTATAGCTGGACAGTACAGAAGAAATTAAAATCACAATAATCATGAGTAATGTTTCTCTATATCAATATACTGTATATCACAGTATTAGGTATGCAAAACTAGACCTATACTGTTGGTGGTGTATATCCCAGAAATGGACGGAATCCTCAATGACACCTTTTGACCATGCCCCTAATCTGGTCAAATGGTTTGGCCTACCAAAATGATATGTCATACAGTCATGAAAATGATATCCAGAGATGCAGCAACAAATTTGCCATAAGGACCTATGAGGTTCACTGTATTGGATTTTCAACAAAACAAACAATTTTTAGTTTTATTGGAAAACACATTTTTCGCTATTCCCCCTAGCCTGTTCATCTGATTCTCACCAAACTTGCTGTGTGGCCTCTAGGGATAAACATCATTAAATGTGTCATTTAGATAATTCATAGGCCAAACCATATGACCGCCAGATCCTATCAAATTCCAGAAAACCGCATGATAAACAGGAAGTGATACGTTTCTTGTGAAGGCACTGTCTGATTTGTACCAAACTTGACAAATATGCTTGTCTTAAAATAGCAATGAGGCCTGTGAAGGTTTGAGTCATTTGGCCTTGTGGTGGTGCTATCCTCACAAAACTAAAAATGGCTTTCCCAATCATGATATTCCACCATTTACATTTCTCAAAAACAGATTATTTTTCCTACTCCTCCTTGGCCGTTCATGTGATTCTCACTAAACCTTATGTGTGGCATTTAATGACCACTATTTAAGTTAAGTTGTATAAAGTCCAGATCATGGGTAAGTGACCAGCAACACTTGTTTTTATGACCTTATTCATACTAACAGACTGAAGCTGACTCTAGATCAGTACACCCACTTTGAAAGGCTTTATGGACTAGTTGTTAGATCATGAGAACAGGAAAATGGTTCCCCAAATTATTCTTGAGAAATTAGTGGCTTTGAAGCTGCACGATGGAATATTTGCACCCTGTGGCCAGTGAGAGGTAACTGCATCTTGTTTAAACATGGAGGATGAGAAAATAGCAACAAAAAACTTTTTCAGGCAAGGTAACTTTGGGCACTGTTTTACATTTGTGTCATTCACATTGTATGCTCTAGAAATGAGACCATACCTTTTTATGGATTTCACAAAACAAGATCTCATATGGGCAATTTCACTGTGTTTCATGCATCACTTTAGGGAGGATCTTGTTTAGCCCAACGTGGCCCAACTCCGTGATTTAGATTGTTAAGAAGCAATATTTCTCATGAAAAAGATACATGATGCAGGTTTAACAGATGAAAGCTGACGAGACAATCCTGGCATATCATATTTCCATAGCCTTCCCAAATCCCTCCAGTGTAAGGTAGACTGCAAGCTAATAGGTTAGAAACCTTATATCTATTTGAAAATGTGGGTCCTCATTTAAAAAGTGTAAAAATGACAACTATATAGCCTGTATATTATCTTGATTACTTCTTAATACAATGGGTAGTTTGGGTAAAGCAATCTGATTGGTACAAAAGGCATTCCAGCTTTGGGAACCAGAGAGGTAGCTACCATAGCACTTGCTTTAACAACAACAACAACAACAATAATAATAATAATAATAATAATAATAATAATAATAATAATAATAATAATAATAATAATACAAATAAAACTTATCAGTCAACAAATGTGTGCTGGTCACTGTAAAAGCAATAATACTGAGGAGGACATTCTTTGCTCTGATTATGGGAACTTCAGTCATGCTGGTGATACTTGGCTGTGCCTTGGAACATTGCCATTGTACCCATAATCCCTTTTATGAACACATTCCTGGGGGTCTTGCTGCCGTGAACCATGCTTCCAGTGTGGTTTAATGGTTAGTTGCCACTGGTTCTGATGACTTGTGTCCCTCTGCATGGCTCCTTACCTTCTCTAATGGTCTAACAGACATCTTCCTGTCTATTCTGCTCCCTGCTGTAGATAGTGGCTCAGAAGCGGATGGTGAAGCCTTTGTTCCTGAAGTATGGGAAATACGCTGGGAAATCCACCATCACGGTATGTCCCTTAAATCATGCTATCAATTTTAATGCTTCCTGCAAGTAGAAGCAAAAAGACGAGTAGAAGTAACTGTTTAATCAATTGGAGTCCTTTAAGTCAATGAGCGGATGCACTGTAAGGATTTTGCCTCTGAGCGAAGCATTCACGGTTTAGATAAATGTGATTTAAAAAAGAGAAGAATGTCCATTTAAGATTTAAATTAGGTTGACTCTATTTTTTTAAGAGTGGGCTGCCCACTCTTCTTGGTATTCTTTCTCTATTGAGACACTAGGAAGGCTCAGAGGGAGACAGAGTAGGAGAGACACAGCAGAGAAGGTTCTGGTGTGATTCAATCCTAGATCCACTGAAAGCAGCAGATGTTTTCCATTGTTAATGTAGGTACATAGACCTTTAGTGGGGTACCCAGCTCCGCGATTGTGTGTGTATGCAAGCGTGTGTGTGTGTTTGTGTGTGTGTGTGTGTGTGTGTGTGTGTGTGTGTAGCTCGGAGCGTAGAGGAGTGGAGGGCAGGGTTGGAGAGAGGGATTGCAAATCATTGGTACATGCACAGTGAGCTACATATATATTTACCCATGTCTTAACCATTACAAACCTCCTTTATTGCCAGTGGGAGGGGGGTATCGATCCTCCATCCCCGCAAGGGAAGCCTACATGTGGTTCTAGAGTCAGAGGTCCCAACCACCACACCATCTTTGGGCACAAGGATAACTCTATTGTCTGAAACAGCAGCATCCAGTATCGTTCAGAGCGATCCTTACACCAGTTAAAGGGATAGTTGGAATTTTTTTGCCATAAAGTGGTGTGAAATACCAGTATAGTAAACAACACTTACCAAATCCTGTGGTCGTAGTTCTGGCTGTGTTCCGAGTGAGCCGGGCAGCCTCAAGACAGGCAGCACAACAGAATACAACAGTCCATTTGTATTTCCGATGCTTGATTCTTCTCAGACTAACGTGATGTCTTGGAACTATTTTATTTCTTGAAAAAGGCCATTGTATTATTATGCACTGGGACTATCTAGCTAGCACGTTCCAAGATATCATGTCGGTCTGAGAGAAGAATCAAGCATCACTTTTACATGAGGGCTGTGTATTCTATTGTTTATATTCAGCTTGTTAGCATTATGAGATTTCCTTCATGAAACTAGTGGGTACTACAAGTCATAAGGAAATGAACCAGCTGGCAGCTACCATCCCATATGGAAAAGGAATGAATCATATAGTTTCTGCTTTCAGAAAGTTTTATAAGAAACATAGTTTCTGCGTTCAGATATCATTGCCTTACTCATATCATCTATGTTTTTTTTCATGCTATTATAAGTTTACTCGTTGGCCCGCCATTTACTGTATGTCAGATTATCTGTGGATTTACTGCCATATGTTTTACTTAAAATATTTTGGTAGACCATATAAATTCTTGTAAGATATGTTTACGTCTTTCCAAAAGGAGTTAAAAAAATGTTTTGGTAACTTACCATAAGCAGATTTCCCCCCCCCCAAAGTGTGACAAGTGGTTGGCAAAGATAATTCATATTTAAAATCAACAGACTCTCTATTCAGCAACACCTTCTTTTAATACAGGGGTAATCTTTTTTGGCAAGATGACCCACATTTGACGTCAGAAAATCTCTGTGACCCCAGAATTTAAAACACATTAACGATTGTTTGCGTAAACAATGTTTCATTCCTCAGGGGGAGACAAATCCAGCTGCTCTTGTGAGCTGGTCAATGGCAGCTGTGAATAGGCAAAGCTGTGTGGCTTTCACTTCAATTTCTTTTGAAAATGACAAAGTCAGATATTATTACAGACATTTAATGCAATTTGCAATTTTTCTGAGGATCCTATTTTTGTATCAGGGCCAATACCAAGGAAATCCTCTTCTAATACTTGAGGAGGTGAAAGGAGCACGTGGAAATTGCAGAATGAAGCATTTAACCCCACAGCTGATTTAGATACTTCCTACTGACCCTTTATCTGTATTGATTTTGCCTAAATGGTATTGTCTCTGTAGCTGTCAGTTGTGATTCAACACAATACTTTGAAAATCATTTGCACCATAGCAACTGTTGAATAGATAAGGGCTTTTAATGGTACTGTGGCAGAAAGCTATTACTGGTAATGAGACGTGTTTCCTTCTGGGTCAGTATTGGCTTTTAACCTGGGGAGAATGTGCTGGAAATGGCTTACCGGTACGTCTCCCACTGTATTAGATGTCTTTATGCCGAGCAATTAAGTCTGTAATGAAGCGCCTCTGACGCAAATCAAGCTGTGACGGTATGGGATTCTCCAAATGGGATTCTCCAAACCGTAGTAAAAAAGCAACAGTAACAGATGTGTTGTTGCCAGCTGATAGAGGCGAGGGGTTAACCAGACACAGTAGGCTACATCGCACACGTCGTTCTAATGCAGTGGAGCAGAAGAACGGAGATCGTCCTTTCTGGAGGGAGTAAAAATACCCTTAAATCAACAGCAATTTAATGTTTCTACTCCACAAAACATCCATAACAGTTTCAGGCTTCTGGGAATTACATAGATCTAACTAATTTCTTGTAGCACATTTAATGAATTAATGATTTGGCAGAGGCCTGTGTGTGTTGTCATAGCAGTCTTTGCTTCGAAAAATACTGATACTTATTTCTTTCTTTTTTTCTTTGTTTGTTTTTATTTTATTTTTAGGGGCCGGGCAGCTCAGCTGCCAGTCCCTCTTGTATTTGCCAAAGTTCTTCTTCTTCTTCTTCTTCTTCTTCTTCTTCTTCTTCTTCTTCTTCTTCTTCTTCTTCTTCTTCTTCTTCTTCTTCCTACTAGGAAATCTGCATTCCCATGCATGAAAATAAACGAAACTTTGCACATAGGTCCAGTCATATGCCAAACTTCCTCAACAGGCATTGTGGGCTAATAGGCCTGATGGTGGTGCTATAGCAATGGACGAAAGGTCAAATCTTAGAAAACTCATTAAAAATCAATGGTACAAGCTACAAGTCTGTAGTCTTGTGAGGTTGTTTGCTCAAATACACTGGCACCTACAGTTAATTATGAAGTCCACCACTCTGCACTTAAAATTAATTAAACCTTACTAGTCCTACAAATTTTGTCCAAATGTCACAAAAATCAGCACAAAGTATTGTCATAGGTCTACAATCAGAACATCCAGATGGATTTTCAATTTATCAAAGATTTTGTCTACAGTACATTAAAATATCTGACTGTAAATGGCACTGTACACGTGTACTGTAAGGAAATGACTTAATCAATGTACAATCTCCACAAAAAATAATTATGTTTTGGAGAGATGAGAGTAGATGAACCATCTCAAAAATCTTAATTCTATCTCAAAAAATTTATTTTTTATCAATACACTGTAGTCAACGGAGAAAATTGCCTTCCCATGCATGAAAATGCACCAACCTTGGCAAATAGGTCCAATACATTGCCAAACTATGGGCAAATGAATATGGGGTCAATAGGTGGTGCTATAGCAACCGTCTAAAATTTTAAACGTTGGAAATTCATAACAAATCAGTCGTATGTGCTAGCACTTTGCAACTTACACCAAAAGCCAGAAGTGAGCAGAAATGTCCATCATTCTGTTTTTCTCAAAAACTGAAACCGAATTAAATCTATCTCCTCCCACATTTTTTGCTCAATTGACAGCAAACTTGCTAAAGTGCATCTGCAGATTGGCCACCACAAACGACCCAGCCAGATTTTTTTAAATATCAACAATTGAGCCCACCATGCCTCAAAATGTTTGATCGTAAACAGTACTGTACAGCTACTGCAAATTGGCGCAAAATAAATCTCCAATGTTCATGAAAATAAATGACTTTTTAAATTTTTATGTCATGGTAGATGTAGTGTGGTAAATGTCAGAATTTTATCTCAAAAACTGAATTTTTGACATCCTCATGCAAACTATTACAGTTAATGGAAAATAGAGCATCTTTAAAAATCACTCGTGGAGCAATCAATCTTTGTAAAAATAAATCACAGACATCTCTATGTTGTCTATATAAACTACACATATTCTCAGAATTTTGTCTTGATAACTGCATTTTTAACACTAGTTTGAAATCTGCCTTTATGTGCAACCCTGGTGATTGCCTAAGACTAAGTCATAGTGTGAAGCCTTCTGTGATTTCTCACTTGGCAGGTAGATCAACAAGATCATGACCTTTTGATGTCTAAGGTTGTGAGTTCAAGCCCCGGGTGGTGCAGAATAAACATGTTAATGCCAAGTCGGCATTGTGCTGTGTGGGTTAGAGACACATGACTTCAAGGTTTATTGATAACTTTGGTCCAGACAGTTCTTCTGATGGACCCTCCTGTATTTCTCATTTGTCTTCCTCCTCTTCCTATTTTCCATCTTCCTCCTCTTCCTTCTCAAAATGCCTCAACGACTCATTGCTACGCCGTAGCTTTCATTTAATTTATTTTTTCCTTTCAATTTTGTATTCATATTTGAGCAGGTCTGAGTCTAAGGCAGCTTTTCTGAACGTTACGGTTTTCCCTCCACTGTGAAACTAATAGTGTTGTCAGTATTTCCTGACATGATTTGCAACAGATTGGCTTGAAGTTCTTGTCTACATGCCAGACCGCCTACCAGAGGAAAAAGCACACACACACACAGACACAGACACATGCACAAAAGGCCACTGGCACAAAATGTTTCTGAAAAATCCTATTTAATTTTCAGGTGCACGCTGAGGAAATTTCTGGCAACAATGGCTATGTGGAGCTCTTCTTCTGTGCCAAGAAACTGGATGACAAGGTAAGAGTCGTCATGCTGGAAACAACAACGTGATTCATCCATATGGTATTACATATACATTGTTATTGAATATGGTTTTGCAATCCATTCACTGCATTATCTTCCCTCTCTACTGCAAGACAAGATGACAATGTTATGGGTTGAAGCTATTCAGTTTAAGGCTCTGTGGGTGTTTGCATGCATATGCGTGTGAATGTGAATGTGCATGTGTATATGTAATATCATCTTCTACCATCAATGTGTTTGTTTTCGTATGTTTTAGATATATGTTCTTGTGTGTGAGGAGGGGGAGGCATGATGTGGTGCTCTGTGTGCCCCCTCACAGCATCCCACCATGCACCACTGGCCCTGGAGCTCAGCGGGTGTTAGCAGCAACAACCATACCCAAATGCCTCTACGCTGTTCCTCCCACTCTCCATCTCCTCTCTCTCTCTCTCTCTCTCTCTCTCTCTCGGACACTCTGTCTCTCCCCCTAGCTAATCTCTTGTCCTGACTGGATTGATTCATGCACCTTTCCCTCTTCTTTAGCTTCTCTCCCCAACTCTATCTACATTCACTCATTTTCTCTCTCTCTCTCTCTCTCTCTCTCTCTTCCTCTCTCTCTCTCTCTGTCTCTCTCCCCCTCTTTCTCTCTCTCTTCCTCTCTCTCTTGCTCAGTCTCTCTCTCTCTATCTCTCTCTCTCTCAGTTGTGTTTTGTGTTTGTGTGTACTGTATGCATGTA
>OMKL01047732.1:0-10820 GCA_900302295.1 Parasudis fraserbrunneri
CTCACCAGGCTTTAGTTCTAGCCACCCCATAGAGGCCAGTAATGACTGTTTGTCATCCGGGATGATGTGGGGACATGGACTCAGCAGGAAATGTTGACATTTGGCTGGTTCTGTCATGTTGGTCTCTGATATCCAGGGAGAGAGACACATTGATGCTAAAAGTATTATAGCAATAAACCATGTTTACTTATATTGGACTGTGATCCAGATGTAGCCAGATAAAATGCATGGCACAGTAGTTACTGTATATTGTAGCACAGATCAAGAAAATAGTTTCAGTATTTTTTTTTTTTTTAGGCAGATTGAGACATGATGGAGCACAATATAAATCATTTATTGTAGAATAAATAATAAATCTGTAGAATAGCAGCACTTTGAGTTGGTGTGTCTTTATAAGCACCACAACCATGTTCTTATTTAAAGCATAGAAAACAAGACAAAGTTAGCAGACTCAAAGGAGAGTTCTGCCCCTGAGCTTTCACTGTTGACAAGTCTGAATGCTGGGAAATTAGTTAGTAACACAGAACACAGCCAGATGAATGTACATTCCTCTAAGATCTGTTGGTTGTTTGTCAGATTTGCTTTGAATTAGTATGAGTTCTGTTCGGATTAGATTTGTGCATAATAGTTATCCAACTATCCGCTGTCATTAACCGGTTGGAAAACGGTTAGCCGTTACTTTTTTTTAAGTCAATGCTCAACAAAACTCAGGAAACACAGCCAGGCCGTTCTCTTATCTCTCTCTATTCATCACATAAAAGCATGGGAACAGCGATGCCTGTCCTCATATTCTCAGAAACTCTCATATTGTCAGAGATAACCAGCCCGACAGAGACATCTCTTTACACCTCTGTCTTCCTCTCTCTTTATACTGCTCTGCTTCTTAACCCAGCCCCTCCCTCTCTGCCATATCTGTACATATCTGTTCCTATTTCCCAAAGCACTAAATATTCCCTCCCAGGTACCTTTTAGACTAATTGCTGCACTCTTCTCTTCAGCCATGTCTCTGCACCAGCCACCACCAGGCATCATATCTGCTTCCTAATGCAGTACAACGAGGAAGAGGCTTTCACTGCTAGAATTAAATTCCAGGCCCACACTTAACACATTAGGCCTTGATGGGAGATTGATGTAATTAAATTCCTCTCGGTGTGTCTCAGTGTTTGATAGAGGAACCCTGTGGGAGCCATAACTGCCCTGGCTTGACTCTGTGATGGATGTACTCTTTGCCGTCTCACGTCTCTTCCCTGTGTGTTGTTTAGTTTCTGCTCTCACTCACTCACTCACTCACTCACTCTGTGTCTCTGCATAATTATTCTCTTTGTCAACCTCGCAATTTCTCTTTTCTTTCTTTCTTTCTCTCCTCTCTCCCTCTGTCTATCTCTCCTCCCATCTCTCCTTCCCTCCTCTCTCCAGCTTCCTCTCTCCTCTTTTTAGCCTCCAACACCTCCGTTTGTGCTGCAGTCTCCAGTCCTATTCTTTATGAGACAGGCTCAGCGTAGCCTGGTTGAATGGGCTGTTTGTGTGACAATAGTGATGTCTGCTCATAGCAGACACACTGAGGGTTATTAGTGGCTATGAGAGAAGGTACATTCATAAATACGACCGAGGCTCTGAGGAGAGATGTGGTGGGCACCCACAAAAACATTTGGAGAGACTATAGTCTGTGGGAGGACTGTAAGATTGTGTTTTATGTTTATGTGTTTGTGCAATGGCATTTGTTTGTGATATTGTGTTGTCTTGTGGTTTTGCAGACAGAATAATGGCTCAACACAACTAAAATCCACCTAAATCCACAGGACAGACACACAAACATAATGTTAGGATCTGCTGGGGTTTATTTATCATAAACAGAGAGAGAAGAAAATAAGAGTTGTAGAGATCATTGCTGATCCCTCACACCCTGTCGACCCACTTTTTCCAACTCCTCCCCTCAGGGAAAAGACTGCGGACTGTGATGTCTAAAAACAAAGACACAAAAACAGTTTTTTTCCCATCTGAGCTGTGACCCTCATTAACAACTGAACTGAAATCCCCTGGGCACCCTACAACTGCAACTCTTCTACCTCTGTGTGTTTTGTATATAACTCATTATCAAGAGCAATAGTTAAAGGTATCCAACAGAGTCTTCTTGTAAACAGCTCGCCTTTGTTTATGTTCACATCTCCACCCACATAGGCAGAGTTTTCTAGATGAATCCATTTCCTACCTCATATAACCTCTGCAAAGTCCATTTTCGCTGTTTTCTTTGCTTTCGCAATGTTTATGTATTAATCCTGAAGATTGCCTGTTAGGTGGCTTTGGTGACACCTGTGGTGACTGGTGGTAAATTCAGTGCGTTTTCAAACTACAGATCCCAGAGTTCCATTCGAAACGACACACCCCCATGCAAACCGGCGTGGCTGTGTCTGGATAGGTTAAGTGGCATGGAGTTAATGTGAATAATCCAGCAGTAATTTATCGTTTTGGATGAAGAAGACTGACGTTAAACAATGTTAATCACGTATAATTTGCCCCTCAAAAACCTAGTGTCAAAAAAACGTTTTAGGGGGGACAGGGGATCTTTAGGGGGAGATAGCAGGTCAACAGTAGATGCCACATAGAAGTGGTATACCTCATGTGAAAGCTGGGAACCTGAAGATTAATTTGAGACTCACACTGCACTGTGTAGTCATAAATCTGTAATAAACAGAAATATAAACAGAAAAATTCATGCTGTGATTTGGTGTCAAAAACCTTTGACATTTGGAGATTTCTCTAAGAATTATTAGAGGTTGGATGGCGAGCACTTCTGTTCTGGAAGTGGCTCAGAAGGTAGAAGGCTAGGTTTTCAAGGGTTATTAAAAGATAATGTGTCAGCAGACATGATTACATTTGGTAAATTATAGGCTAGCTAACTAATGTTAATGTTGCAGAGACCTCTCTTGAGAAACTGTAAGTGATATTTACTCTAGTTTTTCCTTAAAGACATTTGCATGTATGCCTTCCTGTGATCGCTGGATCGTCTTAGTTTTTTTGGTCACTTGAGCCGATGATTATCTGCAGGTTCTGTTCTTTTTCTTGAATGTTGAGCAATGTTTTTTCAAACTCTCTGCCACTGAGAACAACAACGTCCTCTCTCCCACATTTGACTGGCATCATTTGCTATGCATGCAAGCATAATTTCCTACGTGAGCATTGTATTTGCATACTGGGCAGGAATGGCGGGCCAGGCCACCACTTCTGGAAACTAGTATATAGAGAAGTGCTTACAGAATGCGAATACATGGAATGGCTATTGAAACAAAAATGCCAGTGAGAGAACGTGTAAAATAAGGTTTACTTTAGTAACCTATCTGTGTTAAGTTTCACTTTTGGTTTTGGCAAAGTTTCAAAGTCCTTTGATTAACAGGCAGTTAGCTTGTTAGAAGATCCTGTAGACCCATCAGTTTGAAGCACAAGGGCACGTTTACACACCTCCAGTGCACTCTTTTTGTGTTCTATGTCAACCTGGTGCTCGTGACGTGCTTGTGTGTGCTTATGCGTCCTTGTGTGCATGCTGGAAGAATACTTGATACACAGTTTTCGGGGAACCCTTTCCTCCTACTGTGCGTGATAGCGCCAATTTCATTAACTAGTGGTCAAAAATTCCATTGGATACCTGTAAGGCTTTTACAAACTGTGTATAAACTCTGTATATCTTGTACAACAAAGACATTTTTTCCAACCCTGCCAATGATCTGTATATTCTATTCATTATGCTCCTATTACTGTATACTCTGACCCTTCTCAGATAAAATCTTTGACCTTCGCCCTCACTGCATTACAATACCTCCAACACTTCTTTACATATACTCATCTTGTTTTATATTTTACATTTTCAGTTTAATTAAAAATATTTCTATATTCCCTTTTATATTATTCCAGATGTGTTTTTTGTCCTCCTTGTGTGAGCAAGCACCAAGCCAAATTCTGATTCTTATTAAACGAGATATACAGCTGTGTATCATCAGCATAGTCAATGCCACTCAGCAGGTCCTTTGGGAATCAGGTGAATAGCCTAGAAGTAGTAGCGGAAAAAGGGATTTTCAATTCTCTTTTTCAAATCAAAAATGGCAGATTTCATGACACATGAGCTCCTATGGCAAATGTCTTGTCCATAATGAGACACGTCTCTGAGTATCATTTCCATGGCTGTACGACTAAAGAGTCAGGAGATATCCTCATTTGAAAATGTTTACGTTTGGCCAAATGGTGGTGCTAGAACAGGGGTGGACAAACCTTTTGGCTCAAGGGCCACATAAAAAAATCTGAAACCAAATACTACCCTACAAGAGTCAATACGCAAAGCAGTATTTGACTTCTGACTCATATCTATGGCCTATACATGAAAGCATATGAAACATGGCTCTGAAACTAACTCTATAAAGAGTTCTGGAGTGTGACCATAGCCAGTGTGGTTTATCAAACAATTCATAACTCACCACTAGTGCAATGTAGGGAGATTAAAAATACATCTCCACAGAGCTTATATTGTGGAGGTCACAAGCACACAGTGTTTGCAGGGCTAAAAACAAACAGTTTAGTCAAACATTTACTTTTAATCCACCCTCTCCTCATCTTGATGCTGCCCCTAGCAGGCCAGTGTAGAAACACAATGAAAGAGCTGTTTTGTACGCTAAGGGTAACAAAACAGTAGCCCATACGAGGCGAGGCTGTCTGTGTTCTGTGTGCGTGCATAGCTTTAGTGTGTGTGTGTGTGTGTGTGTGTGTGTGTGTACAAAGGCATGTATTTGAGTGAATGTGTTGTCTTGTGGTTTTACTGACAGAATAATGGCCCAGCTCAACTCTCACTTCCAAAATCCACACAAATCCAGAACAAACACAGAACTGATATTAGGATCTGCTGGAGCTTTTGTGTGAACAGAGAAAGACTGAGAGAGGGAGAGAGAGAGAGGGGGAGAGAGAGACTCTGACTGCCACCATTGTATCATGTGTTGGTGTCTCTACAGGCCATTATCCTGAAATCTCCCTGCAAGCTGTTTTGCTGCAGCTTCCTCATGCCTGTCTAACAGCTTGTAGCCTGTCTCATAGCAGCCTGACAAGCTTATGAGGAAGATGCTCCGAGATTCTCTGAAGGTTTTCTGTTCTGGAGAATCTGTGTTGGAGAGGAGTTGTGCCACTTCTGATCCAGTTTCTTGCTGCGAAAAGTGCACATGCTGTGTAGCCTGCTGCTGCATTAAAACCGGTGGTACCCAGACGTAGAGTTGACACGCAAAGAGAGAGAGTACACACACACATCCATTCCCATCCTCGTGTTTTCTCCAGTCTACCTGGACCAATCAAGGAACATTTGCCATTGGGGGAGGTAGATAAACGTTGTTGACAAATGTTGCTGAATTGGTGATAATTACCAAAGTGGCCTGCAGGCAAAGCCGATGGCAGCTTTCTTCTCTCACTACCCCTGCAGAGAGACACTCTTTCTGGGCAAAGGCTGTTCCATTGTCTGCCTCTCCACTGTGTCCTGCTTTAAGACAATGAGTTGGGGACAGCAGAATGACCTGTCCGGGATTACTACTACTGCTAGGCAGTGTAATGTGAATGAAGACACATGACTATCAAGGGAGATTCGGAGAGCACCAGTGTGTACAGTACATTTTCTTTCCCCCCCCTCCTTTACACACACACCTCTGAGGTTAAGCACACTCGTTCTCTCTCCCTCTCTCTTGATCTTTCCACACACATACAAACGCACGCACCAGACTGTACAGGTGCACACTCACGAATGCATCCTGACCCCCTGCGAGAGACTCTTTGACCCCAAAGACTTAACACAGGAACTCATCCCAGGTCATATGAAGTACGCACAGTTTGTTGGATTAAATTGACATAAAACTGTTTTCATGATGGGAGGCAGTTTGAGGGCTGGTTCAGAACCAGTGCCCAATCTGAGTTCTTAGCTTTTCGACAGCCAAAGAACCGGCTTGGCCTGGAAAACTGGTTCCAGAGTGGCACCAACTCTTTGCTGGTCTAGAACCAAGAACCGCTTACGTCAGGGGCAAGGGGCGGGATTATCAAGACTAACAACATCCCCCATCGTTAAAAACACAGAGTACACAGTTCAGTACAGAGTACAGTACAGCTGGCATTCAATGATCATAGCGTTCTCTCTCTACTACATTTTAAATGCCAGAGCTTCAGTATGGCTGTGAAATCGAAGCAGCAGTGGTCCATGGAGATAAACGGTCCCTTGCATTGTTGTCTTTGGCAGAAATTCAGAATAAACTCGAGGAGGCTTCAAGAATGATAGGGAAATGATATGCTGTTGCAAAGTTCAACTGATTGTGGTAAGTTTTATTTTTTAAATGTTTTGCCTTGTTGCCAGCCAGCTATGCAATCTTTGCTGTTTAGCAAGCTACTCATTTCTCATCAATGTTATGTTTGTAACATCAATGTTAGAAGTTAGCCAAATGTTAAGTAACGTTAGCATGCTAATGTTAGCTATTGTTATGCTAGCTGGCAGGCTAGCTAGCTGTTCGTCAGCTAACATTACCCAAGCAAGCACAGCTACTAATTTCTCACATCAATTTCATGTTTGTAACATCTTAGAAATTTGTAGCTATGCTTGCTTGGGGAATGTTATTGAACCAACGGCTAGCTAGCTAGCCAGCTAGCGTAACAATAGCTAACATTAGTATGCTATTTTCATTGGCTCACCTACCAACGTCACTTAGCATTTGGCTTCTCAAAAGGCTAACGTTAACATTGTATAAAGTGTAGTGGACAAGTTTGTTTTTTTAAGCACTGTAATTTTGTTTTTGTTGTTTATAGAGTAGGCAGAGCTACCGCCACCACGGGACTGTAGCTCACCTACACCAAAGCTCCTCGTGTAGGGTAAGATTTGTTGTGCTGGGCTATGCAAACATTGAGATATATTTATATTACCATCAGGCAAACATTGAGATATAGTTGTGTTAGTCAGGCTCTGACAATGTTTTTATTTTTCTTCACCTACCACTGTGGGAGGTAGCTGGACATTCAATTATTTTTGTCTGGCACATCTGAATCCATGGAGAAAGCCTTAGAAATATTAACAAATGCAAAAAAGTCCAATGTACCTGATAGTAGAAATGTGTGATACAGAATATAGCCTTGATCTACATCAATTCCAATTGCTTTGTTACATAACATTCATTGAAATAGGCCAACCTAGTTAAAGCTAAATGTACCTGCCACAGACAGCATTTGACCACCATTTGGCAGGAGCATACTCTTCATTCCCTGCAGAAAACAAGTATTTGCAATTGCATGACTACACAATGAAGACCTGTGTTAACTGTTGTTGTTCTTGTACACAGTAAAAAGGAGGCAAGACAACCTGGAGCTGCTGCAGTATCTGGAGAGGACAGATGAGAAGTTCTTGCAGCACAGCAAGGACATGAATGAAGCCTTGTTGCAGAAAATGGAAGCAGACACACTTTGCTTGGGATCACGGGGCACATCCTGGCAGTGATGGAGGCTCAATCCCACAAATGAACAATCACAAACACACTATAAAGTGTTTAAAGTTTACTAAAATGCACACGTTTAATGCACTGCATTTCTTTACTGCATTTAATTTCTTGTTTAAATTAAACACATTTTCTAAATCGACATGTCTGCTTCGGTATGCTTTAAGAGCCAACTGGTACAATGATGTTAATTCAAGAAAAGCTTATTGTGGAATGTTAATGTCAGGAGTGTCACCTTTTCAGCTTTAGATATATCATTTTCACAAAAACAGTTCTAACATTTTGGGTAATGTTACATCAACATACATTCTGTGAAAAACACAATTTTCATTGTACAGAATTTTTTATCAACAGAGAACATATACAGGTTATGGCAGTTTTTATGTCTTCGAACAAAAAACAAAAGAGGTAGGGTTACAAATCTGTCAGTGGTGCTGTAAGAAAAAACATCACTTGTCCCCTCTCCTACCATGCTCAGGTAATGCCTGAACAGGAGGCGCGATGTTTAGATGCCTGTCTGGGTGCTCCTCAGTGAAATATTCACAATGTCCCTCCAGTGGTGAGATCATGGGTGTGCCCAGACAACAGGTAACCTCTGCCTTGCCATCAGAACAAGACCACCTGTAAAGATAGAAATCAGTTTATCATTCATTTATTATATATGTTTAACTGCAAATGTGATTGATAGCATAGCCGATGCTAGGTAGCTTACAACAAAGGCTAACATTAACATCTTACGTTCGGTGTTAATAAGAATCAAAACGTGTTAGGTAATTACCTTCTTGAACGTAATCGCCGTCCATAGCAATCACTACGAGCAGCAGAAACGCGTTGGACCAGTCATGTTTGAATGCGAATGCAGGTGAAGCAAAGCCAGGAGCAACATTTGTAAAGACACGATGTAGTCTGCCATTCACATTGTTGTTGTGCTTGCAGTTGGCGCTGGCGCTGCTGGGAAAGCGGAGACGTATACAGACATACTGTGACATAATGATATGGCTCTCTAGCCCCTAGTGGCCCGTGGAAAAGCAACCTGGTTCTTAGAAGGTTCGCAGGTTGAACCAACTGCAAACCAGCACTAGCAACAGCCCAGAACTAGAACTAGGTTTGCATTGGTAGAAAGGGGGTATCACAAATCTACAGATTTTGTGGAGATGATGGTCCTGATCGGTCCATTGACTCCTGATTAAAATCTGCATTTTTAAAAGAACAAAGGAGTTTGGCAAAATATCTTGTGCTGCCACAAGTTTAGGATACTCCTCATGAAATCTACTTCTCGCAAGAGAACTAAGGAAATCTTCCTCACTCAGAGAGAATTATGGACTCAACATGGAGCTCAAACTTCACAGAACTGAACCACTTGTTGTCTGAACTTTAAACCCAAAGACTCTTTTCGAAGATACTTTTGAAACCCTCGGAAGCACTGGACCATCCCAGTCCCCTGAGTGACAGACAAGGACTCTGTCATCAACCCCCTTTCCCTGCTCGCTTCCCTCATCAACCCTGTTCAGAGAGTACCGTAAGCCTTGATCATTAATGTGGCATAGTTAGGTTCGAGTAGGTATTTCAAAACCAATTCTCTGCTAAGCTCAAATTCAGTTGTCTGTGTATCTGCAAGTTTATAGTCTAACCTGTCATTCTATTGACCTCTAAGCTAAACTCATAAGTAATCATTCCAGTTACCATTGATGGTTTTTCAGTATTCTAAGAGTAACCGCCTTCATCACGTGATTCTTAGGACTATGGTCATTGTACTATATTCCCAGTATTACTCTGCCTTAATGATTTGTTTGTGTGTATTCGTTTAGTAATAACGCTTTCCTTGTAATTAAAGTAACCGTTTCTATCTGGTCATATGAATTAATGAGTCTAAGTTCAGAGTCACGTACTCATTACTCAGATTATGAGCCTGATAATAACGAGTTGACTGTTCATCTCATAGTATGTTGATAGATACAATCCGGATATGAGACGCATGATAATACCAGGTGTAAAGGGGGTCTCAGGTGAATCTAGGCAGTTACTGTAGGTATTTGTCCTTGTCAAGATTCAAGATTCAAGATTCTTTATTGTCACAGTTTTAAAAATGTACATATATTCAGAAAACGTGAGATGCTAGTTTTCCTTGTAACAAGCAAGAGCTGTTTGAACTCAGTATGAAAAGAAACGGGATAAAATGGCAACGATGACTGGAGGCACAACTGCTTTGTCACAACATTTTTTATATTTCAGCACAAAAGTAAGTGTTTGGGAAAGTGTGCAATTTTCTTCTTAAAAAAGTAAGTCTGGAGTCTTGATCCGCTGGGTTTTTTCACTTTCCATGACTTGTTGTGATAGGAGCTTCTCGGCAGTATAAAAAAAAGGTTTTATCACTTGTCCCTGTGCATGTAAGTGACAGGGCAGCAGGTCTGAGCCACATGAAGCTAAAGATAGCCTCTGTCGGTGTGGCTTACAGATCGTGTGACATGTTGCTGTCACATGACTCTGGCCACAAATGACATGGATTTTCTTGTCCTGATTTTCATGCATTGACTTTCTATTGGAGAATACCAGCCACAAACATGTTTTCTTGAGGATGTAGATTATAGAATGCTATGGCGTATTTGATAGAATATAATCTGACTGATGTCTGCACACACTATTCAGCATGGTATAACCTAAGTTAGGATTGAATTCTAATATTTCTTCATCTTAGCATGGTGTGACATGTTTCGACATGATAGGTGTCATTCTTGATTCACCAGTTAGGTTTCCATCCCTGGTTCTGACAGATTTCTTATCAGTAGCTGCTTTTTTTTGTTTTTGTTTCTGTTCAGTTTAAATTTAGTGTCATCTGTATTTGAGACATCCTCTATCAGTTTCACATTCATATTAACTATAACCTGGGTTTTCATTGAGCCTCTGACACATTTCTGAGTAAGCCTCTATGTAATGATACAGGAAGTTGGAAATGCTTTATGTGATATAACAATAAATTTTCCACCTAAAAAAGACAAAGTTGTTACAACAACCACCTATACCATTCTCCTGACCAAAACAGAGGAAGAAAAAGCTAATCATGAAAGGTTTTGTTTCTTCAGCAAGCTGACATTGTTATTATATTTCTCTTTTGGTCTGACACCTTCAGTGTGCTGCTGCTGGCTTGCTGATGCATGTTGGCAGGGAGGCTGGTCCACAGTCTTTCCCCACTTAACAGCTCGCAAAGCAAATCGACAGAAAAAGACGACTTATTATCGACAGAGAATTACAGATTGTGGTCATGATAGTAAAAAATTATGGAATGTTCTGAATGAAATTATGGGTACAAAGAGAGGACATTCTTCTTTTATT
>OMKL01047758.1:0-12954 GCA_900302295.1 Parasudis fraserbrunneri
TGGACCAAACAAAGTTCTCTTTGAGGCCCTGCCATAAACATGTGTCTGTTTTTGTTTTAGCCCGGTGAAGAATAGCCCAGAGCAGCAAGCTCCAAGCATCAGTTCATATGGCCACATGTAGACCAACTGTTGGGTAATTGTCCCCTTACATCTAATACAGGGCCGGTTACGCACCCCTGCCTCTGACAATGTGGTTCATATTTGAGTGCCATTAAGGTGCCAGTCTTAAAGGCCTCTCAGTGCTCCGCCGACAGTAAAAAGCACTTCATTAACGTACTTTATTTGTCACATTTCAAGCAAGAAATTGTTTTTGGCAGAGTGTAAGTGGGTTAAGTAAATGGAGAAGCTATATGGGCTGTATCAAGGGATCGTTAACGGTCTTTAACGTTAACCGGACCAGAGATGGTTGCACCAACAGCTGTCTGCTCTCCATCACCAGTGATTGATGGACAATAGATAGAGAGAGGAATCCCTGTGTTCTCGTAGTACGAGACCTTAGATTAGATTTGTCGGTGGGGTTTAGTCGCGCGGCTCCAGTGGTCAACTCATGCCAAGCTTTTCTCCGCCGCATTCCCACGTAGAGAGCCTTTAGACAGAAACCCAGCCGGACTCTTCTATTGCATCATAAATCATGCATCAAAAGCTTGGGTTGAAATGGTGATTTATTTGTACTTTTTTTTTTTTTTTTTGTAAAGTATGTCCTATATAGTATGTTGGAACGCACATGAAATGGTTGATGTAAGGCATGGAAAACACATATGGAATACACGTCATAGGAAAATTTTACACTCTGTAAAATATCTGTATGAAAATGGCCTGGTTCATATAACAATTTTGACATTGGTTTTTACAGTACAATAGGCTGTGGATAGACACAGATAAATTAACTGGTAAAAAAAAAAAAAAAAAAAAAATTACCTCGAAAAATGATAACATATTTTCTTTCATAAACCGAGAGAGCGGAAGGAGCCTTCCCATTCTCGTTATCTCTCGGCCAAAGCCAGTGGAGGAGAGGTGTGAGGAGAAGCCTGGCCTGCCTGCTGCCCACCGCCACTGGGTGTGGGCCTGCTGGGAGATGATGCACCACAGTCTCCAGAGAAACAGCCAGGAAGAAGCAGCCAGGAAGAAGCAACCAGCTTTCCCATCGGAATAGGTTCCTCCGTGGTTCCTGGAATTCCCTATCAATTAACCAGAACCAGTCTGAGACACACACTTCTCTGTGCCCGTGGACTTTCATATGCTCATTGTGTGGTCCCATTTTCCATCACAGACCTTGTTGTTAGCTACAGTGTACATCCAGTGCCACGTTTTGGGTAAACCGGGTTGTTAGTGTAACCCTTTTACTACCAGAATTAGGAAACCCCTTCCCGTCATTCCTGTAATAAACAGATATTTGCCTATACTAGCGCTGCAACGTGGAGTATGGGGAGGTAGTACCGACGCCTGCGACGTTGTGCAAACTAAATCGGGTGCCACTTATAGGTTAGACTGTGTTGTTAGTGGAACCCTTTTACAGCCAGATCTAGCAACAGCCTTTTCCGTCGTTCCTGTAAATAGATTTTTTTTTCTCTCGTAGCGCTGCATCAGGGAGTTTGGGGAAGGCAGCTCCGAAACCTGTGATGTTGTGCTAACTAAGCATTAACCGCCCACCCTCATCTGATGTCCCTCTCCGACTCCCACTTGAAAGAATGGCGGCTTCAAATGGGTGCTGGAGCGCTGCCCAGTGTGGCTGTACCCCTCGCTGATGTAACACTGACAAGAATGGTCCCTTTTAGCAGTTGGCTGTCCGTTTGAGCCCACTGTCTTTGTAGTCTGTCTACTGGCCTGTCTCGTCTGTCTGCGCAGCTGAGGAAGGGGACTGATGGTAACCTCCACTCAGACCTTGGCCAGAAGTTGTGATTTATGAGTGGGTCTGGGACTGCAGTTATAAGCGTATGTCACCATCCTGTGGTTTCCAATTTAGGGCCTGTGTATGTAGTGGGGCCGTCAGCGCTCTGAGATTATGCCTCAAATCCAGGGTTTTATAGGCATTCCTCTGGACAGCCACCTATGACTTTATGAAACACTTAAATTCGTCTAATTGAATTTCCACGTTTTGAGGTTGGTAGCTTAGGGTTTGTCTATCACCGCAAAGAGGTGCCAGTGGAGCTAGTTCCACTAAATATATGGGTGGAAGCAAAGGCTAATCCTGCCTACTGTACCGTTTCCCCTTACTCGTGCTCATGTGTGTGTGTGTGTGTGTGTGTGCGTGCATGTGTGTTTTGTAAATTTAATATGTGCAAAAAAGTATTCAAATTTCATTGGTCATTTGAGCCCTGACCAATATGTCTTTTTTAATCTCCATAACGGAGTCAAACCAAAATGTTGGGCTAGTTGTAGAGAGTTGATGAGGACTAAGAGATCAGTGAGTTGACTGCGACAAATGTATGTGTGGTATAAAAAAAAAAAAAAGAGAAAATCTGAATTATTCATATCTGAAGGATAACCCTGTGTATGGTATATTTTGACATGTGCCATGTCCTGATTGACCGTAAAAAAAAAATGTTATTGCAATATAATCATATTCCATCTTGATTAGTGTCTCCCCCCCCAAGCCAAGTCAGATTATGGGCTTTGCTGACAAACCATTTTGAGGGAAAGAAAGTTGTGCTCCTTTACTACTGGTGTTAGAAAGTGCTGGCTGCCCTGCTCCGTCATTTACTTAATGGTGCGGCTACACGTCCCAGCTGGTTGTGATTTGTAGCTGGAGCCTGTTTGTTTGGCAGAGCCCGCTCTCCCTGTTGTCCACCAACATGCTGGACCACTCTGCATTTAGGCCTGTCTAACTCCCGCTCACTCACAGATAACCCCTCTCCCGAATCCACTTCAAACGACATGTTCATACAGTAATATCTATAAAGAATGACGTGGCGGGGGGGCAGGGAGGGGGGGTAGCCATGATAAATGCGAGGAAAGATGAAAAGACGTCAGGCAGCCTTTGGCAGGTTAATTAAGTTCCTTTTTTTGTCCGTACGCAGGGGATTATATCTCCCCATTTTATCATAGTTGTGTCATAATGCGTTAAAACGCCTGCCATGTTTACGTTTGGTTGTATTTTTCCTCTGGGTAGAGGAAGAGGAAATTGGACGTCGGCACAGAAGGGAAAATAGAGTTTTCTCTCCTTTGTGGGCGTTTTTGGCCGGTCAAGCTTTTGTGCTCCTCCTGCTACTCGTGTGAATCGGCGAAGGGCAGAGACCAAGTATATTTTATGTCGACAGGTTTGGAAATACGTGTTTTTCTTATTAATTCATCAAACCGCCGTCAGCCGTCCTACAGTATGTGTTCTCCATGTAGAGGAGCTCCGACATTCTGCGTAGGCCTTTATTCCACCTCAATGAAAATTAAACTGCTTTTGAAATAAAACAATGCTGGCCCCATCTGGTCGATATTTGAAAAAAATGTCAGCCGTCCTCACTCTCTGCCAGGCCTCTGCAGCGCTGTTCCTGCTTCCATGTGGATCTCATTACAGCCCCTTGATTCTGGCCAATCGGCAGCTTTTCATCTGACTTAGCACACCTCGGATCTGGATCACAGAGCTTCTTCAACCGGGCCCGTTGTCCAGGAACAAGGCTGAGCAGAACCTGTCTATCATTACTGACTCACTCGTTCGCTCACTCTCGTATCTCAAAACAGTTGTGGAAATTGTACCTAAATCCTATAAGTCCTAAATAGTGCTCTAAAAGTCCCAAATTCAGTTGCAGGTTTTAGTTCAGTTTATTTCCATACATAATAAATGCATACTATATATATAGCAAGAATGTACTTGTTGTAAAAGTAGGATATTTGCTTTGAAATGTAGCGCAGTAAAGGTATAAGTCAAAATACCTTTATACATAAATGCAGTATTTGATACTTAGTTACTCCACCACCCGGCGATCATATGCTGGGTGTCTGGCAGCCCAGCGCTCCCCTCCCATCGAATGAGATCTCACCCCATTAAGGGGAGGCTCCCTCTCTATCACACCAGATGTCAGCCTTCATTACTCTGGCAGGGAGAGAGAGAGAGAGAGAGAGAGAGAGAGAGAGAGAGGGGGACGCGGATGGTGGACGGTCTCACTGGCATGTCCTCCTGTACAGGCCCGAGCCCCTCAGCAGGTTTTATTAATGAAGCGTCTGGTGATGAGTCCGGGCCTCTTGTCCCAGGACTCACATAATCGTTTCACAGTTGTTTAAGAAAGAGGAGCTAAGTGGCTAATGAAAGCAGCTGTTAAATAAACACAAGCTCAACTTTTAGGGGAGGCTGAGAGTGCCCCCCCCCACCCCCATTGAAAATAATTGGAGGAAGCTGCCACTCAGAATCAGAATCACCTTTACTCAACAAGGACATTACATATATCAGGAATTTTACTTCTTGTTGTTGATGCTGATACATGTCAACAAATAACAAAATCCTGCACTTCCGAGGACATTCAGAACCTCACATGTTGTGCAAGAAAATAGTATACGTAAACTATGGTCACGATACATACAGTGTACTACATTCCGTTTCAGTATTGACAACGATTTTACCGCAATTAAAGTAAGAAGGTTGATGGTCCGAGTAATATAATATTCCAACGCACCATTGGGTTTAGAGTGGAATAAACAGTAAATTGGTTACGCGTTATGACAGAACTTGGATTTCACAGGGTCCCAGCTAGCGAGTAAAATGCTTTCCATGACTACTTCTGAAATACATGTTCAGTATTAATTTTCCATTTAATTGCCAGCAAGTGTCCGGTTGAGAATGTTGAGTCGTGAGAAAGATAATCTAAGCTTGTAAAGAAAAGGAAAAAAAGCAATTCTATGGCAGATGTATAGCTTAAAGCATGCACAGCTGCTCTCTCTAACCTCTCTCTTCCATGGGTTTTTGGTCCTACAGTTACTGTATACTTCATGCCAACCTGTGCTGCTGCAGTGATTTCGAGCACTGCTTAACAATGATTGACTGGTTGGTAGTGGGAATATTGCCACATTAATTCCAAGCCCAAAGCCCCGTTTAGACAAATTGAAGCAAATAGCCATGAACAATTAACCACACCTTTTTGAAAAAAGCAGAGATTGGTGAAAAGATGGCAAAATGATTGATCAATCAGTATTTAATGTTTTATATATAAACTTAAATCTATTGTGCTGATAACAAATTGTTTACCTATTTATTGACCTCAAACCTCAAATCTCAAACTCTGCCCTCTTTTCTTGATACTCCAATCACAACTGTTGCTTTCCTCTGACAAATAGGTCAATTGTGGTTAGGCCTCCGTCCCAGCATTCATTTGTTTGTCTATCACATATATCTATCGTCTATCATTATATCTCAGACACCACTGGTCTGATTTTGCATCTCGCTGCTAGGTACTGATTGATCTCAGGGAGGCATTACATTGTCCATCCATTCATCCATCTTGAGCGATACCAGTCCCAATTTTGGCAAAACTTGGGAGAAAAATGCATCATGCCACTGTGTTTAAAAATTCACCTAATTACAAAGATTTGCCGAAAGGGGTCAAGGGGGTCATCGTCCATTCGTTAATCCGTCTCAAGCAATAACCCAGACACCACTGGTCCAATGTTGATGGAACTTGGGGGAATGATGGAGCTTGAAAAATGAAAAAAGAAAGATGAAATTAGTTACTTTGTCAATTTGTATTTTATTTATTTATTTATCTATATATATTTTTATGTACTTATTTTACAAAAGTTCTCTCCTGTGCCATATGTCCAAATTATATATTTTTTATACTAAAAAGGGTAGGTATCTTCATCGGACATGCCTTAACTTGATTTGAGAAAATCAGACATTGGTGAAAAGATGGTCAAAAGATTGATACATTTGGGATTGATATGTAGAATCATGCCAAGATTGGTTGTAAGACGTTCCCCATCTGCCACGAGAGGAGCATTATTGGTTATGGTGGAGATATTTTTATGGCGGTTAGTGATGGCAATCTGCAGGACCAACCCAGCCATGCATACCTGTGTCATTGGTTTCTAGGGCTGTGAGTGGGTGTGTCCTAATTAAAGAACAGTGGTCGGCTTAGAGGGTTGTTGAGCTCCAAGTTGTTGTTGGCACACCATGACACCAGACGGGGAAGTTCTTAGAGTCTCAGGTACTGGTAGATAGTTCATTGCTAATGCTGTTGCCATCCCCGTGAAAACAGGCCATTTTTGGGTCGAACATGTCTGAGCCAGGTTGTTGGCTTATCGGTTGTTCAAAATAATAGTGGTCCTGTCCACAGAAGCTGTACCACAAATTGCTCACATTAGACATGTAGCTAAAGGCAGTTCATCTACGAATTCAAACACAAGGAATGCCCGTTCTACTTTTTTGTGAGCATGTGGATTTGTTTTTACACTGTTTGATTCCTCTGCCTCTCAGTAGTTACCACAGTCACTGTTTGTAGCGGATTGGAGCACATTCTTCTTCTTGGGTTGAGAGTGAAGAGTGTTTCTGAGATCTCCTTTCAACAGGCCTGCCAGGACTCTACTCCCTCATCCCTGTGCAGTCTCTGTAGAGAACGGAATCTTCTCTCCTCTCCCCACCCAGTCAGCTATGCATGGACACAAACAGGACGCTATCATTATCGGGGCATAGAATTATGATGGAGTCTAGTTGATGAATGGGTCAAAGGAACATATGATTTGGATTCACTGACTATCATTCTACGTGGCTTTGTTGGTGACATCAGTTTTGGTCCTTTTGTCATAACTCACATTTATTGGATTTAATACATTTTATGAGTTACATTTTATTTTGTTTTTATTACATATGTATTGCTTGTAAACAATAGAACAGAATGGTGCTGTATTTGACTTATAGGAGAATGTTACAGTTGCAAAAACAATCTCTCAGTAAACCCTGTTCCTCCAATTTCTGTGAGCATATACAGTACCCATAATGTATATACTAAAACAAAAAAAAAGCAGAGACGAAAAAAAAGTCCCAATTTTGGCTTTAGCATTCAGATCCCATATACCGTAGGCTATTTCAATTCAGCAGTGGCCCTGTTCCAGCTCATTAGAGGGTTAGAAACCACACATTCAACCTCACACTATTTCCCTCACTCAGAATTAATGGAACAATCTGAATAGTTGGCCCCCAGAACTCTTAAGTGGAAAAAGAAATGGTGTGAGGTATGCTTTGTGAGTTGGGCCGAACAATACCTGTTTGTTTCTTGTTCATCTTTCCACCTCTCCCTCTCATGAAGTCCCAGCCTGTAGCTGAGATAGGAGGCAGCTAGTTTTCCTTTCATGGAGGGCTGAGAGTCGTGCAACATTTTTGCCCTCCCACTGGTTCTTTCCCAAAAGATTAGAGATATTGTAGGGTTTTTTGTTTTGTTTTTTATCCTTTTTTTCTCTCTTTTTTTTATTTTTTAGAAAAACTGTCTGTTGCCAGCTGGCATTGAGTTGAGTAGTGTAAAAGGATAAAGTGAAGCTTCACTAGCATCACACATATAGGGCAACGATGTCATGGGGAAAAGCAATATCGCGGGTTGCTTTCATCTCTTAATGCAGGGATTTGATACACGAGATCTGTAGTGTGATCTTGAGGGGAATGGGTGGTATTATATGTCTCATTAAAAAAATGTTAGAGGCCTTTTTTGACCATTGCAAATAAAGGTTGGCAGCAGCCAGAGCAAGTAACGAAAATGAATGTAATCATTGTAGGATAGGCAAACTGTTTAAGATTTCTGAGTTATTACAAATGGAGCTCCCCAGGCACAAAGCTGGGTGAATCTGAGGACATTATTCGCCAGTCTAGTCTGAGATTAAGCCACTTTATCTGATTTAAAACAAAAAAGGCCGTAAACACACGTGTCTATGAGTTTGGCCCAAAGTATTGTGGCGCTCTTGAGTCCAAATGGAATATTGTATACATAAGATTACGTCAGAACAAATCCATCAAGGATTGTTTGATGGAATGTCGTGAAGATTAGCTCAGATTCTTATCAATAATCCATTGTGAGAATCGTTCTTTGTTAGACTACGATTCCACTACTCCCAACCCATTGGCAGTGTAGAGTTTTAAAGTCCTTAACACTGTGCAGGGTCACAGTTGAACAAACCCAGATGACCAGGGAATGCTCCAGGCCCTCCAAAGTAAACCGGACACAGCCTATACTCTTCCCGTGCCGTGGCAGGTTTTAATTTGATACTCGGAGCCAATGGAAAAGAAAGCCAAGGAGCTTTTTTTCTTCTTTATACATTGCACTGTTTTGTTGGTCTCAGTTTTCCATCACCTTCTTCAAATATTATTTTCTTACACTACCATGGGTGTTGAACATAGCAGTACCATCGCTTACGGTTTAATATTTCTGCTGTCTGATGTGTGACTGCATCTTTAGATTCTACCACTGGAGACTTGAGTTTACTTGTCGCGCTACTGTACATTAATGACAAGTCTCTTGCTTTACCAAAGCTGAGTCATTACTACTCTTATTTCCTCCAGGCAAAAACAAAAAACACAATTGAAAATAATAACTTAAATTATAACTTTATATACCCTACATGTATTCTTGTCATAGAAATCACAACTCAGGTTAACACTAACATGGACTTGCATGGACTATCCATTGTGACAAAACATTGGAATGGTGTGCTTTCACCCCTTTTCTTAACGCCTGCTGCACTGTTCCCTCTAGCCTTCTTATATAAGAACGTGTGGTGTTGAGTGTTATTCTTTCTGAGGCATAATGTGGACTTTGTCTTTGCCACCGGCCCTTGGAAAGCTGACCACAATCTCTGGGCTTTATGATACCAGAGCTCCGGCATCGTTTATCTGACAACCCTGGCAGGCTATGGCTAGAACGCCTGCTAATATTTAATATAGCTCTATCTGTCTCACAGAAAGATACACATACACATACACTTATTGTACAGCTATACACAGTGTTTGCACACTATTAAACATACAATACACACACACACACACACACACACACACACACACACACACACACACACACATCTAAGCCTTCTCTATGTTGATATGAGATAGAAATACCTCTTGTTTCCCAACCGATTACTTTCATCCGCACCGACCCAAATTCCTGCACAGAGCAGTTTGATACTGCATATTGTATGTTGGTAGAGTAGCCATGTAGATATGCCTGGAAATCCCTTTCAAGTGTGTGAAATATTGGGAGTCAGAGATGTAATCTGGGGTTCTCTGGTTTCTGTTTTGATACTACATGTATTTTACCAGTCAGTGATACGATAGCACAGCAGTTGAGATGTCAGTATAGGCGTTAAGACAGATGTTATCAGCGCTGCACAGTGGGTTCAGTACAGGAGGAGTGTAGAGCGCTGTCTGTCAGCCATGTGGAGCTTTTTCTATCTAATCTAAGCTGTTATTCAACTGCACCTCATCAATTGCAGCGGTTACTGGGTCTTGATCTTTTCTGGATTCTAGTTATACTTCATACAGGTATACAGAGTATTGTATTTTTGACAATTTAGTTTTCCAGTACAAATTACAATGTGATATGACATCTTCTTTATGTCTTTATCTTGTAATACAATTGTCACGGTCCTATTTCATTCAAAATGCTCTATTTTCTTTTACTTTTTAATATTACTGCAAGGAATCCTTTTTTGATTAACTTAAAAATATACATTATGTATGTATTTTTTTACGATATATGTATCCTTGACAATGGTATAGTAAAAATCCATACCTTTGCATGGATCCATGACGGTATACCTTCATTTTCGGTTTACCTTCCAGCCCTAACTTTAATTGTATTGAAATGTTCATGTCTTTTTTGAACAATTTCATTCTGGAGCCCAATTTAGTTACTGGCCATTGTCTCAATTTGACTCACCACAGCTGTAAAATACACAGTCATTTGGATATGCAGCTCTCACCATCTCCCTCATTTAGAGGGTGGGAATTTTGAAAGTTCTTAGTTACTCGGGGAGACAAGGAGGAATGCACATGGCGTACCAGCCCAGGCTTTCCCTATGACCTCTGACCCCTGGGAAGGACTAATACAAAACCTCAGTCGTAAAGCCATCCATAAAATAAAGACAAGAAAAGAAAACAATGCGCCCATTGAGAGGGAGTGGGGGGAGTGCTCGAGAGAAACTGTGGCTCGCTAACCCAAGGCCAGGATGGGCACCTGACCACAAACCATATATTCATCCATCTGCTCGACACACTGTTTTCCAAGAGGCCTTGTGGAAACACGACGCAGGCTTAAAAAAAGATTTCCCCAGTAAAATACCGCAACACTTTTATTCCAAATAATAAAATGACTGTGATCATGCTATGGCTAAATTTAAAATAATGTTTAAATGGTTATATTTGGCAGTGCCATATGAAAGGCATGCCACAACTAGGGCAAAGTTTGTTGTGTTTGTTGAGGAACGGTTTCCTCCATTAATACATCTTTCCATGCTAGTAGTAGGATACAGTTAGAGACATTTAGACTTGAGCCTTGGCTCAAGATACCCACCCAATCCCTCCGGTAGTCACCCATCACACGGCTTGTGCCCTCGGCTGTATGGTTCCATTTACCAATCAGACCACAAAATCTTGTGGCTTCCCTCAAGAATCTGTATACTTTTAATTTGGAAGTACCAAGTATTGTATTTGCGTCGTAGCCTCCTGCTGTAGGTCTGCCTCATCTGAACAAGACCGGGAGTCCCTGTGAGGGCTGCCAAGTGGCTCGGCGAGGAGGATTGATGATGGCCCTGCATGCTAACATTGCTAACAGGAAGCTGACCCCGGTGTTGTGACTGCACCAGCGGGGTCAGTCTGAGTGTCGGGTTACTCGACTGTAATAACCCAGCTCTAGTGTTACAGTGGAGAGGGTCATTAGCCCTCCGGGGCAGACCGACCCCCATGGGTGGTGGCTCTTCCAATAGGTGTCACTGTAGCACAACACCAGTCTCATTGGTCCCCACTGCTGACCAGCCCATACACACACACACACAATATCCCCAGTCTGAAAGGCTCTCATCAAGGCTGTGTGCTGCTCCTCCAGCCCTCCCTCCAGTGTTTGGGGTCAATGGGGAATAACACTGGTCCCTTGTCACCGGTGGTCTCCCTAACTAAATTTCCCATTCATCTCACACAGCCTTTCCCGTAATTATGTAAATCTGTTGACTGAATTTGGCGGCAATACGATACTCAATAAAGTGTAACAACAAGTTATGCGAGGGAGGGATCTGGTTTGAATTAGGGGTCGCGCTGGATCTGGCTCGGGCACAGCGGTGTATACACCACACCTGTGTTATATTACCACAGCGTAGAGAAAGAGAGGAATGGAGGAGAGGGAGTAAGAGGAGAGATAGAATACTTTTAAGGATGGTAAATGAAGTGGAGGAACCTAGAATATGCATTATCAAGTGTGGTTTTATTGTAGGCTTGTGTAAAATGGCAACAGAGACAGGAAATGCAAATATTTATTTATATTATATTTAATATTTAATTTTACTTTTTAGAATCTTGCTTAAGACAGGGGCCTACATTATGCTCAGGCAAGTAATGCCAATAACCAGTTTAGCTTAAGGTTTGCTTTGGTCCTCGAACTTCATACAGTGATAAGGCCACTGCCAAAGTCAATAACTTCCTTAAGTCAAACAACATAATCAGAAGCATATTCCCCAATATCTAATATCTAATCATGTAGAGGTGTGGATGCATTCATAAAAAGGAAAGGCTCACTGGAATTTATACTTTTGAAACATAAAGGGAAGGAGAATGAAATGGACTCATTTTAACCTCTAATATTGTTACAGTTATTATTATTATTACAGTTAACATTATAGTTATATACAAATCTACAAGGATCTTACCTGCATAATTGTATTTATTAAACATTTTTCTGATTCCCAGTTGAGAGCTGCTACTTAACTGTACATCTGCCTCAGACTAAACGTCCATTGTCTCATCAGATAACTGTAATTGAAATATGTTTACTTGGTAGCTTCCAGTACCTAAAACAATCAAACATTTTCCATCTGTCCCAAGTTGTCTACCATTGTGACAATCATATGCTGCTCTTGTGTAAAAGGAAAAAATTGAATTTGTTTTTTAAAGTGAAATTCGGCCCCCTAAATGAAAATACGGGATACATTTTGCAGTTGCACCCATGCTATGTGTGTGACTAATTAATTTGAATTGTATATTGGAGCCAATGGGAGCTGCAAGGTAACCACAACATAATACGAAACTAATGACTTGTAAATAGGCAGAAACAGTAAACAGAACACGGAGAAATGAGGCAGAATCCTTTTAACTGAAGTGTGATCGCTTTAAGCCATGTGTCAGAGACAGCATGGATTCTTCACTCTCCTAAAATGTGGGAAGATCTCACCCACAATAAATAAACGCTTTTGTTGTTTATGAACCGTGCTTCTAAGTTTGACTCCAGGACATCGTGATTATGACTGTGGTATTGTATTCAAGGCCAAAAAGCTGCTCAGAGTTTGAATTGAATGAATTTCTGTATTGAATGAATGAGATTACACTAGCCAGACAAGCGCAAGAGACAACATGGCAGCCTTGCTCTGTATATTTATTGAGAGACATGAAAGGGTTCACTGATGAATCCAGTTGGACCTCATATGATTCATATGCGCCAGTTGATTTCTGAGGCTTGATTGCCCCATAAAAACATTCACGTTAGACCTTTTGTTGCACAACATAAAGTTCATAACGGCGTGGTTACGTTGACGCAAAGGTTTTTTTCGTCTCTCTTTCACCATCATTCAAAACCACACGAAATTGTGGCGTACCGTTCGCCTTCCATCGCGAGGGAATGCTGTCTCACTTGCTTGGTCAAAGTTCAAATTAGTTCAATGACCTGCGAAATCGCTCGACACCTATATGCTCAATCGGTGTGGGAGCAGCTGAGAGGCTTTGGGCTGATGAGCAATGAATGTGATTGATTGAACACCAAGCAGCATCATATCCGGTACAGCCCACAT
>OMKL01047765.1:0-10096 GCA_900302295.1 Parasudis fraserbrunneri
TCTCAGGCAACGGCCAAGCCCAGACAGAAAAAGAGAGAAGAAAGGAGTAGACAGAGAAAGAAAGAAAGAAAGAAAGAGAGAAAGAAAGAGAGAAAGAAAGAAAGAAAAAAGAGAGAGAGAGAGGCCTGTGGGAGTATGAAGAAGGAGATACAGTAGAAAAGGCTCCTCTCTCTCTCTCTTTGATGCTGCAGCTGCTGGTCTGTGGGACTCACCACTCAGACAGCAGGGGAGCCGTTCTGTTCCACCTGCTGCTCTGCCGTTTGATTGGACGTCACTATGGCAGCACTTAGTGTCTTTGGACCTATGAATGTGTGGGGAATAGGCATTTGGCCTAGTGGTTGGTAATGGTGGTGGATGCACTCCTGGGCTTGTGTTCAACGTTGATTTAAAGCTGCTGTGTGTTGTTTTGGGAGTGGAATTTGAACCTAATAAAGTAGCAATGAAATGAAAATATATAATAATATCTCTATAATAATTATGATAATAATAATAATAATAATAATTATTATTATTATTATTATTATATAGATAAGTTAATTAATTTGCTCTACATTCGTAAAAAAAACTCCTCAGAGGAAAATGGTCCCTGTTTGAAGCTAGAGAGCTCCCGAGAAAGTTACCGTTTCACTGTGTTGTTTACATGTGCACGGCAGGCCAATTTTATTTAATTTACAACATATTTACGATACAAAGAACAGTATTCTCTATGCTTACGTTTGGGTCATGCTGACTCATCAAGATTTCATTTTGATTTATGATGACATAAGATCAATTCAAAATGTAGCCACAATTGCAAGGGTCCAAGCACTGGGCATATAGAGCACTGGAGCAAAAGCAATAAGCAATAAGAATGATGCATTATGACATTAAGCATTATGGTATTATTCATTGGGGATTGGACATTGTTTAGGCATTAAGCACTATGCCATTGGGCATTATGGCCTGATGGTGGCGCTAGAGAAAAGGTAATGGAATGACCAAAATCAATAGGGTTGTTCCTCAAGGGATCATGAATATTCACAGTAGATACTGTGACCATGACTAACGGGTCAGGAGATACACTCATTTCAAAACTGAAAGCTTGGCCTGATGGTGATCTTAAGTTTCTTCTTAAGATCATGAATGTGCACAGCAAATTGTATGGCAATCCGGCCATTACTTTTCAAGATATGGTGTACTCTGTTTAGCCTGATGCTGCCTGGTGGAGGCAATAAATCAAGGAAAAAAACAAACAAAGAAAATATAAAGAATAAGGCTCCTCCAAATATCAGGGTTGTGGTACTACAAGGCTAGGCACATTTGTATTTATGTTCAGCTACTAGCAGCTATATCATATATATCTCTTGGAGGTAGACCTTCAAATTCCTCTCAATCAATCATTCTGTCAACTTAACAAATCCATCAATATCCACATTATGATAATTGAACAATCCCAAATTACTGAAAAGTCCTGTTCAGTAATTTTGAGGGAGTGAAAAAAATGATTTGGACAAAATTCAAAATGGTGGATCAATCAAAATCTTATCAAAAGGCAGTTTTCAACTTAATATGACCTTCTGAAGAATTTGAAAACATGCCACATGCATAAATTGCCACATGGTTGGCAAGTTTGAATTAGACACCTTGGGACTCACCAGCAATCTTGGTATCCCCAGAGAAGGTGACTTACTGACAGCGCCACTGGGGAGACATGGTTTTCCACACACCTTCTTACAAGTTGATGCAATGACTTTATAGTTATAGTCTTTTAAGTGTGATTTGTTATTATAGCGCCACCATTTGGCCAAAATGCGTGCATGGCCTTGCCTGAGGGGGTCACAGGAACCCACCTGCCGCTGCTCGGGGACTTAATAATAAATAATAATAACAATATTAATAATAATAATCCTTTCATAATAATGTGTTTTGTTAGGTCCAAGGTTACTATGTAGCTTTCTTCAGGGTGGGCTTTATAGGATTTCTTAATACGAAAATAAGAAGGAAATTATTTTTGTGAATCTTTTGGCGCATAGTGATAAAAAGATGAGAAGAGTAAAATAGAGGAAAAAGCATTTTTCATTTCATGGGATCTTTAAATTCATGTTGAATGAATGTCCAAAGCTTGATACATTCAGCATGTATTTTCCCCTGCTATATCTATTACATTTTGACAGTCTTTCATTACAGCACAGCGAGCAGCTACCTAATTGACTGTGAGGAATTAAGTTAAGTTAAGTTGTACTTTGTTGTCTCTGTGGGGAAATTAATCCTCTGCATTTGACCCATCCTAACCACTTAGGAGCAGTTGGCAGCCACAGGTGACCAGGGACACTGGTCACATTGGCCAAGGGCAATGACAGGAGTTACCTATGCTGCAGCTAATGGGGATCCTAATAAACTAAACTAAACTAAACCTAGCATGCATGTCTTTTGGTGTGGGAGGAAACTCACACAAACACTGGAAGAACATGCAAACTCCACACAGAAAGGGTTCGAACCCACACTAGTCGGGTTTGAACCCAGGACCTTCTTGCTGTGAGGCAACAGTGCGCCACCGTGCCGCCCTATTTCCTTCCCTGCCTGGCTACCCCACACCCATGAGTAAAAAACGTCAAATCCACAGACATGAGGCGAAACCCATTTTCCATAATATGTCCCCTTTAAAATTATTATTATTATTATTAGGCTATTAGACTGCTTTTGGTGGTGATTGCAAATTATCCCCCGGTCATGATAAATTAAAACCTGCACATACCTTCTTGAAACATTGCATTTAACTTTTCCTGAAACTGTTCATGTACCTTTCTGTCATGTACTAGGTTAATACATGACACTGGTGAGTAAAGTCAAGTTAACATTCTTCTTTCAAAAATGTCTAGTGCAATTCCTTTATAGTCAGACTGACAGTGGCACTGTCCTCATCTAAACCCCATGGCTTCTCATCTGCCATGGCTCTTGCATCATATCAGCTCTCATTTGTGATATCAGGAATCAGGATCAGCCCTGGCTGTGGGAGTGACTTGCACAGTTCTCTGGAGTTTATCTGATGTCAACTGTTGGCAAAGGAGCATACAGACTAAAAAGCTACAAGGCTTATAGTGCAAATGCAGACTGCATCTATCCACCTTGGGGAAAAGAGCAGAGAGGAGATACAGCAACAGAGGTTTTCAGATTGAGGAGAGGAGATCAAAGGACAATACCTGCCATTGTTGATACTCAAAACATGCAAGAGAACCACCTCATAATAAATCAATAAATATGAGTATTTCTCAGAGAAAACTATTATATTCAAATTATGATTCAGATTCAAGATTCACTTTATTGCCATTGCAACTCAGTTGTTAGGAATTTGTCTTCGCGTGCTCATTACATAAAGATAAAAACAAGGATATGAAGCACAATTTCCATAAAAATATAACATATAGACATGTATTCAGCTAAACCCCGACTCCTTAGAATATAAGTGCATAGTGCATGGCTATACATTTGTTGACATTTGGATCTCTGATTGGGTCTTTAAGTATTTTTGTGGTTTATTTTGGTCTATCCATGGTGTTAGTCCTTCATGTTTTCCTGTGTAAATCCAATAATAATAATAATAAATCACTGAAATAATTAGGCCTATTGCTCCACCTCTAGAACTGTCTTTGTAATATCTGAGACTATAGTGAATTAGTGTCAATGACTTTTTTCATAAATTACACTGAACTTGTGAAAAAAGTATAAGCAGAATTGCAGACTAAGCCCTTGTATTGAACATGTGTAGTTAATGGGTTGCGAAAACACAATTTTTCTCTTAAATGATTAGAGAGATACATGAATGTTTATATGAATCACAGTATATATTTGACTGGACTACATTTAACAGCAGTTCCTTGGGTACAAAGTAATAGAATCAAATATACATTGAGCATGTATGTAGGCCTGAGTATATTTTTGTAGTGTGGATTCCCTTATTTTCTCCCTTCTCAATTCTCTTGTGCGCAGGGGGCTTCAGGCAAGAAATTGCTTTGTTGAAACTCTGAAATAAATGACCATTACGCTACTTTATGGGAGAGCTGTGTCCTAAACCAGAGAGTTAGGTCTTTATCTGGAACACGCCAAAAAGGTGTCCTGGTACCTTTGATTCTGACTGGTGCGTGATATGACAGATTAGCATCTGGACACAGCAGGGGATGGATACTAGCAGTCAGTCTGGATATTTGTTATAATTGTTGTGGAGTCGAGTTTATGTAGCGCTTACCCACTTATGCATGGGTTTAAATTAATGTTTTATTTTGATGAATATGTTTTGGACAGTCTGAAACTGAGCTACCAAATCAAATAATACTTTTTTTCTTGTCACATAGAAGTTGGGGCCCCAGGCTGTAGCGGGGTATAGTTTTTGGTTGTCCAACTTTATTCCACCCAGAAACCCCGGGCAAGTGGTCCAACACAAACAAACCTCCAGCTCTTCCAATAGTCACTCTCTGTCGCCACTGGTGTATTTTCTACGGCACACGCTTCGTAAAACTAAACATCGTATAACCAGAGACGGTGTCTTTGGTATAACGAATACCCTTGCGATTTCTTTTGACATAGCTAATCAACGAGTTTCTGTGAAACCCAGTGCTTTTGCAAAAATACCAGCAATGTGGTTCGTTAGCTAGCAAGGCTAACGTTAGCTTAAAGTTGATACACGTGCCTTGTGTAAATTAGCTTGACTAACATCTCACATTACCTACCGTTAACTATATTGTTAGTCATGATCGAAGAAAAAAGTGAGATAATCCAATACTTTTAGTTTACCGGCATTTTTTACCAGTTAACGTTATGTTACACTGTTTAAGTTAACTTACACTAATGTCAGCTGACTTGAATTTGAAAGTTTAGTGTGACACGTTGTATGGAGCTGCTCAGCTGCACATGTACTGTTATCAGGTTGGATGATGGACTATCATAAGGATGAGGATGGAGAGAAAGATGGTGAAAAAGAGAACAGATTCTTTGTCGAGGGCTCGAGTGGTTCAGAAAGTGAGCTGGGGTTCAGTTCGATCAGTAATCAGAAACACAGCGACATGTCAAAAAAGCAGACTGAAAGGGATAAGATCAAGAGAGACTCCTCTCCTCCCCTGGTGCTTGCCTTCTCTCTCTCCACCGGCCGGGCTCGGAAGGACAGCAGCCCCAGCCCACCCTCCAGCCCTAGCCTACACCCGGGGCAAGACCGGGAGCTAGAGAACAGTGATGATCTCATAGAGGACTGGATGATCCTGGGAGGAGAGGAACTGGAGGGAGACGGGGACATTCAGCTCAACATCGGCTACTGGAGCAGCAGCAGCTCTGATGGCTCAGGAGATGAAGGTGAGGATCTGACAGATCGCTTGAGATCACTGATGTTCTACACACAGACAGGACCCCCACCCCCCATCCACCATGTTTCAGGTCTCTAGAAATACCCAGGGGTCCATCCGTCCTCCCTCAGTCGGTCTGTTGCAGACAGTGGAGATGCTTCACAGTCAGTCTTAGGCAATGTACACACTGCAGTTAGATGTGATTGTCACTCTGCATTTGAGTGCTTAATCCTGTCACGTTTACACACAGTTTGCTTATGAAGGAGAGTGACAACCACATTCTCCAACCATAGTGACTACCTGCTGGAGGCTCCTGAAGTGGAGTGTGAATTTGGTTTATCCATGTAGTGTGTACCAACACAGGACTGGACAACTAGTTAATAGCTGTGCAATGATGCATGACGCAGTGCCCAGGGGGGTTTCCCTGGGAAAATAATAACAAAGAGGATCTTTATAAGCAGATAGGAGCTCAGCAGAAGACAGTTACTTCTACAGAAGAGTCCTACATGCAAAGTGATGTCACAAAAGGTTATGAGGTTGTTTTCAGTGAAATGTCCCTACAGGATTTACTGTATGGGTGTACTGTTTGCAGACGAAATTGTATCTTCCATCCATTCGTGTTCATTATAAATGGTTAATTTAATGGTTAACAATGGAAGATTGAAGAAGGAGGGCCTGGAATAATGTGTTTGTTGTTAGTCTTCATTATTCTAATCGAGGCAAGCTGTTTTAAATAGGTGCGCTGTGTGCCACTCCAGTGCACCACATTAGAATGGGTGAAGAGAAGCAGGGAAAAGAAAGGGTCTCTTTCATCTCACTGACCTTTGACCTTTGATGATTTGGCAGTAACATAAGAAAACCAGTTTGATTCTGATGTCATATTTGCTGCAGTAAAAAAGTTTAACATAAACAACATACTGTCATTTTATCCCTTGGAGTGGTAGAAACAATCGATTAATGTAAGAATTGCAATTCTGCGTCTAGCAATTCTACATCGATGCACAAAATTGTAGATTTTCCAGATTTTTAAAGTATTATATTTCCTGGCATTCTGTGCCAATTTACATTGCATTACAATTTACATTTACTGTGAGTCTAACAGTAGCTGAAGTAAATTCTGTTGACTCCGTTTTTAACTTTAATGTGTAACACCAATACCTAGAGGTGTTATGCAGTGAATTGGTGTAGAAATAATTAAGATCACAATGAGATCTGATCACAATAAGATACTGAATGAGATCGAGTCAAAAATTGTGATGCATTGATAGTTGTTAAATAATGGAATAATAGCCCTAATAATGGTAATCACATGGCACCATGAGGTCCCTGCCCTTGGTGATTCCCACCCCTAGTATCCCCAGTCCCAAACTCTAATTTTCTATCAGCCATTGAATGAATCATTTATAAGGGTGAAAAGACACGGAAAATGTTGATGTAGATGACATGCATAGTGGCTCAGGAGGTAGAGCGGTCGTCTGGTAATCTGAAGGTTCCCGGTTCGACCCCCGCTCCTCCCGGCAGCGCGTCGAAGTGTCCTTGAGCAAGACACTTAACCCCTAACTGCTCCCGACGAGCAGGTTGGCACCTTGCATGATTGTCTCCACCATCGGTGTGTGAGTGAATGGGTGAATGTGAGGCTTAAGTTGTAAATCGCTTTGGATAAAAGTGCTATATAAATGCAGTCCATTTGACCATGCAATTTCGCTGTAAAGTCTATGTAGAAAATGTTGCACCTCAATCTGCAAGTAATAATAGTAAGTGTATTTGCCTAGTACTTTCCTTGATAAATTTACAAAGTGCTCTAAAATATGAGGAACAAAACAATCATTAAATCATCAGCAATAATACAGCGTAGACTTGCACTGCTGGGTCCAAAAAAGCCAGTTCAGCAAAACAGATATAGCATTTCTAGACTGTAACCGTAATATTAACATAATAATAGACAATACTGTAGAATTCCGCAGACAGAAGAGTTCTGCAGACAATAGAATTCTGCAGATGGAAGAGTTCTGCAGACAGTAGAATTCTGCAGATGGAGTTCTGCAGACAATTGAATTCCACAGACAGAAAAGTTCTGCAGCCAGAATTCCGCAGACAGAAGGGTTCTGCACACAATTACTGTCGAGTTCCTCTGACAGGAGCTTCCTACAAAAAAATGGAGTTTCCATTTCTGGAAACGTAATTGTTATCCAGCCACGAGTTGTGCTGGAAGTAAAGTTTCACTGACAATTAGGTTTGGGAAATATCCTTTTTTTTTTTTTAACACCATGGTATCCTTTCTACATGTTATTACCACTGTATTTTGAAAATTATATCAGATTGTGTGGAGCTACACAATCCTTATGCAGAGCTTGCATATTGGATAGTTTATATTCACTGGCTGTCCCTTCTCAATCAGCTTGAAAACAAAGTACTGCCTTTGTATTTCTCCTTGACACTAAATCGCCAATGTCAGTGTTGGCCATATTTTTTATTTCTCCATTTTCCCAGTGTATCACATCACAGGACTTCCAATGTGCATTGCTCTCCTGAGTACAAAATATTGTTCAACTTTTTTCTCTTGCTGCCACAAGAGCTGTCATGCAGCGTAGCATGAAAAAGTATTGTGGATTGTAGTATTGTTTTTGACTGACTGCAATTATCACAATATTGAAAATGATACCTTCAGCATTTTCATATGCTGCGGTATGCAGTAATATCATCGATATACCATCCTATCCAACTGACAATGAGAGCTTCAGTGGGAGGGCTTCCACCCACAAAAATCAAACCTGAAGTTGAGTTCAACATAGTTCTATAGTTATAAAACTAACTCTAATGTAGATGCATACCTGTAGGAATCTAGCCTATTTGTAATACTACCTTTCTAATAATTTCGAGTAACACAACCACTGTATTTGAGTGACCCAACCTGGTGTTTCATAATGGAACATTTAACTTTTTTTATTAAAAAAAAACCTCTTATAGCCTAACATTACTTGAATTAAAAAGGCCTATGTTTTTTGTATTGGCTATTTCATGACACTAATGCCCACGACACCTGTTCAAAACTCATTTTAATCCATGCCTTAGCATCAATCTAAAAATGAGGCTGCTTTTATCAATTCATGAAAAGTTGACTTCTCTCTTAGAAATTGAAGTTGTTCTTTTTGCCTGCCAGCAATGAAATGCACGTCTTCCTGAATGCCTTTTTAATATAATAATTACCGTGACCATTCTCTCCATAATAGATGAGAGGCCAAAAGTTGTTGAACAGTCCTGGGCCATATCAGACAAGGACAAGGTAACTCTGTCAATGATAATCATTTTCATTCAATTTCATTATGTAGTATAGGGTAAAGGTTCAGAGAAATGGTAGGCTTAGGTAATCTACTACTCTTGATAGTCACTCAGCATGATGTGTAATTGAAGTTATATAAGTGCCATTGGAAATAGCAATGCTGGCAGATATATTTCTGGTTTCCGAAGTCTGGATTTCATGATGCACCGTGTCAGTGTGATGTCATCAATCCTTGGGTGCTATTTTAGAAAGGGTGATATTTTAGAAAGGATGATATTTTGGAAAACTGAACTGGATTTTGGAGCCAACAGAGAGCTATCCCCCAGCTGTTTTCAGTTTTCAAAATTATCACCCCATGGTTGAGAATCATGAAATCCAGACACGGAAACTGGAAATATCTGCACACCGCTTTGCTATTTCCAATTCATAGTTCTGACACATATACAGTATATAGTAGGCTCCACTAAATGAGGTGTGTGGCTCTGTTGTTTTGTGGTGTTGCTTTCCTTATCCACTTTTAACAAACTGAACACAGCACTATGGGCTCCTATGATGATGTGGTTTTTATAGTTGTTGTTTTCGTTTTTTACAGTGTTATAATGTGATGATGCTGTTTTTACAGTTTTCTTTTTAATAGTGTTATAATGTGATGATGCTGTTTTTACAGCTTTTTTTTATAGTGTTATAATGTTTTCCATAATTGTCCAGTGGGGTACTGCCCAGCCCCTCCTCATCCGTTATTTTACACCTGACCGCTCCCTGAACTGTCACAACTGCAACAAGACTGGACACCTGGCCAAAAGCTGCACCACCCCCAAGGTGAAGAGACAAACAAACACACACACAAACACACACACACACACACACACACACACACACACACACACACACACACACACACACACACACACACACACACCAAAGACTGACATCACTTGCTTAGAGCTCAGTTGAAAGTGATTTACTCCATTCACCACTAATACACGCACACAGCTCTCATAAGTCCTTGTATCTCTCTGTGTCAACAGAAGCATTCTATTTGTGTGCTGTGCGGGTTCCGGGGCCACCTCCTGAGGAGCTGTCCTGGCCGCCACTGCTTCAACTGTGGACTTCCCCCACACGGCCACAGGCCCTGCCCCGAGCCCCCTGTGTGGGACCAACACTGCCAGCGCTGTGGCATGACTGGACACCTGTTTGATGTGAGTTTATCAGTTTACCCTCAGGTTGAATGCAGACATGTTTGTGTGTGGTGGTGTTTGCGCGGTGTGTACGTGTGGGCGCACGCGTGTTTGTGAGAGCGTGCGTATTGGCGAGAGGTTTGAGGATGTCATGAGATACATGTTTTGACGGATTTTTGCAGCTCAGAGCTTGTGTACAGTTTTTGTTAGTGTATGAGCTTTGTGAGTAATTACACTTCTTTTCAGTTAGGCCACAGTGTAGTACTCAGTGCAGTAAGTTCCTCTATGTCTTCCTTAGGCCTGCCCGGATACATGGAGACAGTACCACC